>CAJHNH020006190.1:301928-442103 GCA_905116865.2 Candidula unifasciata | reverse complement strand
AGGGAATTTCGTAGTCTGTGAATGTCTGTAACCAAAGAATTTCTGTAGTCGTGAATGTCTGTAACCGGGAAAAATTTTATAGTCTGTGAATGTCTGTAACCGGAATTTTCCATAGTCTGGGAAATCTGTAGCCCAAGAATGGCATAACAAAAAGTCTGCTACCTAGCATGTTTGTAAAATACCCATTACTTTGAGAGAAGAATTTTTTTTGAGTGAAACCTCAGTTTGATCAGGATTTCTACACAAATTTATGAAAAAGAATTTGGGCAGAGCTTTTAGGTAATGAAGGGGGATAAACTGTATCTTCACTCTGTGAACCCTGTGAGGGCCCCCCAAACAAAATCTTTGTTGAATCTCTAAAATAAAATAAACTAGACTTTAATTTTTTAGTCATCATTTATAATGTAATCAAATCTGCTGTGGTGTAGGGCTAGATGCTCAAGGAGCTAGAGGGATGGATGGGAAATGTGAAAGTCAAAATTTTTTTTAAAAAATAGCTTTGGCTCGCATATGGAACCAGCCTAAATGGTTTCCCATTTTGGAGCCCTATGAAGAAAGGTAGTAGCAGATGTGAACTCACCCATTAAGTGTGATTGGTCTATACATCTTGGTCTAGCACCATGACACATCCCCCACATGGTGTCGAAAGTGTCCTTGACTTTTACTGTTAATTATAAAATCCACAGAAAATAATTTTTTATTTTAAAAAATAAATTTAAATAATTTTTACAGCACGGATGGAGTTTCCCCATGGCTGAAGGTTGTAAAAGAGAGGGGAATAACCAAATACTGACCCCCCCTGACCATGGCTTTTGCAGTCAAAATGGGGGGCCGAAAAATTTGGTCTCACGGCCCAGGACAAGGCTTCCTTCATTTCTAAAGACTGGGTAATCTTCCCCCCCTTTGTACATGGTATTCAAAGTGTTTCTGACGGTTTAGGCTACCATATATCTTCCAGCATAAACCGCTGGGCTGGCATAGGTGACCATGTCCTTTCAACATTGGGGTCACTGGGCCATTTTGGCAATTAAGTTAGCTAAACACTGAAACTCCGAAAATGTCTGATTTATTTGAGCCCTCGTGAGCAATGACTTTAAATAATAAAAGGAACAGTTCTGCCCAAAACTGATAAATTTTGAAACAGTCAAAAACTTTGATAAAATATTTGTGGGGAGGCAATAGCAGGAAAGAAAAAAGACAAAAGCTAAATTTTGAGGTAAATTGGATGTATTGCACATAACGGTCTGGTGGTCTCAGACTAGCTGTAAACCCCCTCACAACAACAATGGCCATTTCGGAGGAATGCAAGAAAAAAAAAAAAATTAAAGTTTTTTAGCAATAAGTTGCCTTAAATTCCCCGAGATTAACAAATAATTCGCTTTTTCTGGTGTATGGAAGTAATCTTAAAAATGGAATAAGAGATCAAAAAAAAGAAGGGAAAACAGAAAAAGGGGTTTTTGAAACAACGTTGTAAAATGCTTAGAAGAAAAATCATTCAAAGACATTTGTTTTAAATCCTGGGACAGACAGAGAATGTTTGAACAAGTTTAAATAAGGGACAGAGACTAATGAAACAACACTGCTTTAAGAAGAGTAATTTTTTATTAGTTGCGTGTGAAAAGGGGGGCATTGGAAAAAAGGGTACAAGGGAAAGGCCCGGGGGAGAAAAAGGCAGAAGCAGATAAATAAAATAAAGCTGATGATCAACCCGGGGTGGTGTAGGGGAATATTTCAATGAACTCAATAAAATCTTTTAAAAATGGCATATCTAACCATCTGTCAGGGTTTTCTTTTTTTTCTTCAGGGTTTAGCTGAAAACTCGGGTTTTTTCACCCTTCTAGACTTTGGTTTTTTCCAAAATTGATTTGCTGCACATTCATTGAGAGATTTGGGGGTTTTGTATGCAGACTGTTTCCCCAACTCAGGCGATCTTGTGGACTTGTTGCAGACTTTCAGCAGATCTGGGTACTTAAATGCGGACTTTCAGGCAGATCTGGGTTATTTGTATGCAAAATTTTCGGCCCAGATTGGGGTACTTTTAGCAGCCCTTCAGGCAGATCTTTTTGGGAAATTGTATGCAGACTTCAGGTAGATCTACTTCATTCCCAAAATCACAAAAAAACCCTTTAAATTGTTTTTTTAAAAAAATTTTTGGATGTTCCCGTAAATCTTTCTTTTTCCATAAAAAATCAGGCCCCAAAACCCCCCACATATGGAGCACTTGATAAGTTTTTGTGTTTATGTTAAAATTTGTGTTAAGACATTGAATGAGAGAGAGGGAAAATGTGTGTGGCATGTGTTGTTTTTTTTGGGGATATGAAACTTTTCATGTATTTGGATTAATTCACTTATAACATGGGTAACAAAAGTCAATATTTTTTTTCTCATTTTTTTAAAGGTAATCTGGTGGGGCAGTAAAAATGCATACGGAAACCCCAAAATTTTACAAAAGCAGTACTGCAAGCATGTGCAAAAACTGGATTAGCCCAAATGTGGAGGGAATATGGGGGTTTACACCCGTAATTTTGTTGCAAATGTCGTGGTCACTCAAATCGAACCAAATCTGTTCCGGGGGGAAAAACCCTTTCACATTGTCAAAGACAAGCCCATGAAGGCCAGGTAAAGGGTCCTTCAGTTTTGTTTTTTCTGAATTTCTATTCCCCCTCCCCCCTTTTCCAACCTTATCATTTTTTAAGAATTATAAAAATTTTAAAAATGTAAGTATGTTTGAATATAAAAGATTTATATCAGTAGCATATGTGGTTTATCTTTAAGGTTTACATAATTTTATTTAAAAAAAAAAATTTGAAAAATAGAAGACGCAAACAAAATTGCACAATTTATTGCCAGCATATTTCTCTGTATCCATGGAAAAATAAGTGGGGGTTATTTGTTGTAAAATTTCTCTAAAATTTTAAAAAGATATTTTTAAAATACAAAAACAGCTATTTTGGGGGTAAAACATCACTAAACATTCCTTGTTGTTCATACACATGACATTTTAAAATATTTTCGCTGTTAAAAAAAATTTTTTTTTAAAATTTTGTTTTGTTTCAGGAAGGTCTTTCAGTGGATGAACGGCCATGGGTATCCCTTGCATTTTGTTCCATTTGATGAATGGAAGACAAGGTCAGTGCCTAGTCCTTGTGCCAGTTTCATTATAAAGTGTCATTGTTTTACATATTGGTCTGTAGTATTCTTAGAATTTTTCTGTTTTTTATTGTGACTCAGTTTATATTTTGCCTGTGTAAGTGTTGTGATGTGAGTGTTGTCTATGTAAGTGTTGTCTATGTAAGTGTTGTGCTTGTGAGTGTTGTGTCTATGTGAGTGTTGCATCTGTGAGCGTTGTGTGTATGCGAGAGTTGCGGGTGGGCACCTGTGTGTATGTGTTGTGTCTGAGAGTATGTTTTGTGTATGTGTGCAAGTGTTGTGTCTGTGTGTTTGTGTGTACCTGTGTATGTTGTGCCTGTTTTGTGCAGGCTGTGAATGTTGTGTCTGTGTGTATTGTGTCTCTGTGAGTGTTTTGTTGTGTGTTTGTTTTGTGCATGTGTCTTCTTTGTGTGTGTATTGTGTCTGTGTCTACACTTTATGTCTGTGTGTAGGTATTGTGTTGTTGAGTGCATGTTTGCCTGTGTATGTTATTGTGATGTATGTTGTGTCTATGTGTGTATGTTGCTTCTGTGTGTATGTGTTGTCTGTTTTGTTTGTGCCAGGGTACATGTATTGTGTCACTATGTGCGCCTTCATGTGTGTAATTGTATTTGTGTTTTTGCGTCTCTACAAACAGGTATATTTCATGTATATTTGAAGTTAATTATTTGCCATTCATGCTTTTGTATTTTTCTTTACATTTATTCTATACATTGATATTTGAACATAATTTGTTTGATACATAAAATAGAATTGCCATGTGAAAAATGAATGTTTGAAAGGGTGAAATGAAAAGAAGGGCCAGCATGCCCAATTTGTAACCCTTTCAAAGTTTGTTTGTTTGTTTGTTGATTCATTCTGTAACATTTCAACCGAAAAGCCCTAATTTTCTTGCTTAGTAATGGTGAAATTGTCCAAGACTCACCCTATTTTCTTGGCAACAAAAAATTACTTTCTCAGAATTTTTATTTTATCATGTTGTGTTCAAGGTTTTAAATTCTGTTTGGTGTCTGCATCCCCATGGCCATCCTCTTCCTGAAAGTTTGTTAGTTAAGTCTTTCAGTCCCAAGAAATGCATCATATGTTCATAGATTCCTACCTAGAAGCTTAATGAGAGCAAAATGTGCAGATTTTACGTCTGTCTTTACTACCCCTTGGACCTCTGATGCTAAACCCCTGGGACTGAAATAAAGCGACCATCCTCACAAACGATGGGCAAGTCCTTAAGTGAATGGATCCCATCTTCAGTATCTCCCTCAGTGTGTGGCGACTGATAACACCAGTCCTACCTTGGTTAAATGTTCTTCTCTGGCTACGTACGACATGAAACTCTTGGATTCTTGTCAAGTTTGTTGATTCACGACCATATCCTGAATAATTTACCCATCTTGCTTCATTGAGAGCACTAAGAACATCAGCCTGGTCCATTGCTTTTCATGTGCCTACCATGGCCATGCCAGGAAGGTTCATTCCTTTTTTACCCCAAAATGTACTAGCACAAAAACTATTTAAAAAAATAAAAACTCAAGTAAAAGCAAAAGAAAGTAAGAGATACACAGCAGTATAAGTTGGAATAAACATCATTTAGAAGGTTTGAGGTTTTTAACAACAGATCAACATCATGGCAAGCGGTTAGTACCCATAAGTGCTACGTTATTTTTCTAACTCAAGTCTGAGTCCGAAGAAGCTCAACAGAGTACACAGGCTCTGTAGCACCGGCGAGGATCCTGAAATACTTTGGGTAGATTTTTAACTCCAAATCTGACCGGGCAGCACCGTTAGGCTACTCTTTTCTATTTCCAACTGCGAAGGGACTTTTTACATGCGCAAGAAAGCACATGGGCATCTGATTTCACTACCCAGAGACCGGGGGGAATTACTAGAAGTCCAAGTCCATGTGAAAAAATCACAGCCCTTACCGGGGATTGAACCCGAAACCTCTAGCACTCGAGGTGGACACCATGCCTCGAGACCACGCAGCCCCCTTATTTGGAAGAAAAGCAGTAATCAGAAAAGATAATGATAAGCAGCTTTATTCTGGAGACTGTCTGATTTATTGACTGCCTGATTTATTGGCTGTCTGATTTATTGACTGCCTGATTTATTGTCTGTCTGATTTATTGCCTGCCTGATTTATTGGCTGTCTGATTTATTGACTGCCTGATTTATTGACTGCCTGATTTATTGACTGCCTGATTTATTGGCTGCAGATTTATTGGCTGCCTGGTTTATTGGCCTCCTTATTTATTGGCTGCCTGGTTTATTGGCCTTCTTATTTATTGGCTGTCTTATTTATTGTCTGTTTGATTTATTGTCTGTCTGATTTATTGGCTGCAGATTTATTGGCTGCAGATTTATTGACTGCCTGATTTATTGTGTGCCTGATTTTTTGTTGTTGTTTGTTGTTGTGGTTAGGAAATTAATGTTTTGCAAGCTACTGTACTTTTACTGTGCTAGAGTGCTTGAAGAGCTGTCCTCAACCAATGGTTCGTCTGTACCAAGTCCTGAATTAATGGCCGGGGTTCTGGACACTTATATCAGGTCAGAAATGTCTTCATGTAATCATTCAAGTATCATCTAAGAATGTATATTAATGTGGAGAGATGTCAGAAAATGATTACATGATGGACAGTACACACAAAAATGTGTGTGAGTGGGTGCATGCATGAGAGAGGGAGCGAGAGACAGAGAGAGACAGATTAGAAAATTTATATTTGCATACAGTTGGACCAAATAGAAAAAAAAAACGCTGCCTTCCTGCATGATCTGAACATCAAGGGTAATTAGGCTCATAAACAGCATCCTGTCACAAAAGCCAAGATACTTTAGCCATGTCGAGCACTTTAGTTGCCCGGAGAGAATGGTGATAAAGGGTAAAGTTTCCACAAGGCAAGACCAAGGTTGATCACAGCAAAAGTGGATACAGGATATTGATGATGCATTGGCTGTGAAAGCACACAAGGCTGGAGAGTTGGCTGGAGAGTTGGCTGGGGAGTTGGCTGGAGAGTTGGCTGGAGAGTTGGCTGGAGAGTTGACCAGAGAGTTGGCTGGAGAGTTGGCTGGAAAGTTGGCTAGGGAGTTGGCTGGGGAGTTGGCTGGAGAGTTGGCTGGAGAGTTGGCTAGGAGAGTTGGCTGGAGAGTTGGCTGGAGAGTTGAGTTGGCTAGAGAGTTGGCTGGAGAATGAGGAAATAGAAACTTTTAACCGTGCCATGAAGTGAGCGAGATTCTGTGAAGAATCTGCTGATTGATTCATTGACTGATGCACTTGATGTTTTATACTTGAAATCCTATACACAAAAATTTGTTTCCAAGTTGACGCAGTCAAAACTGTGTACATGAAGTGTTCTTGGAAGTAAATGCAAGTGGTGTAATATTGATGACGTCAGCTGTCAAGAAGATGTATCCAGCTCCCCGTGTGGGTTCCGGGGCCCTGGTGGTGGTGGGGGAGAAGCAGACCCACTGCCCCCACCAAGCATATCATAGGTGTTGACTGGGTTTTTCTTCAAAGCCAGAGTGCATCTGCCTGAGAGGCAAGAAACCAACAGTCTGTATACAGATAAGTCTAGATCTGTGATATACATATGCATGCAAAATTCAAGTGCCAGAACAAGACTTAAGTCCAGAAGTGGATGAACAACCGAACTTTCTGCCAGAGTTCCCAGTCGGTAAACATGAACAAGGAGAAGAAGGAGAAACCCAGTATGCCTCAGGGTTGGTAAAAACTCCTTTACTTTACTCCACCACACTTGTGGTATGGTAAAGGGTAGCTGTTCCCAGCCTGGTCCCTCACTTGTGCTAGACCATCTGTTCTCAGCCTGGTCCCTCACTTGTGCTAGAGCAGCTGTTCTCAGCCTAGTCCCTCACTTGTGCTAGAGCAGATTGTCTCAGCCTGGTCCCTCACTTGTGCTAGAGCAGCTGTTCTCAGCCCTGGTCCCTCACTTGTGCTAGAGCAGCTGTAGCCTGGTCCCTCACTTGAAGAGCAGCTGTTTCCAGCCTGGTCCCTCACTTGTGCTAGAGCAGCTGTTCTCAGCCTAGTCCCTCACTTGTGCTAGAGCAGCTGTTCTCAGCCTGGTCCCTCACTTGTGCTAGAGCAGCTGTTCTCAGCCTGGTCCCTCACTTGTGCTAGAGCAGCTGTTTCCAGCCTGGTCCCTCACTTGTGCTAGAGCAGCTGTTCTCAGCCTAGTCCCTCACTTGTGCTAGAGCAGATTGTCTCAGCCTGGTCCCTCACTTGTGCTAGAGCAGCTGTTCTCAGTCTGGTCCCTCACTTGTGCTAGAGCAGCTGTTCTCAGCCTGGTCCCTCACTTGTGCTAGAGCAGCTGTTTCCAGCCTGGTCCCTCACTTGTGCTAGAGCAGCGGTTTCCAGCCTGGTCCCTCACTTGTGCTAGAGCAGCTGTTTCCAGCCTGGTCCCTCACTTGTGCTAGAGCAGCCTGGTCCCTCACTTGTGCTAGAGCAGCTGTTTCCAGCCTGGTCCCTCACTTGTGCTAGAGTAGCTGTTCTCAGCCTGGTCCCTCACTTGTGCTAGAGCAGCTGTTCCAGCCTGGTCCCTCACTTGTGCTAGATGAGATGTCCCCAACCTGGAGCCTCACTTGTGCTAGATGAGATGTCCCCAACCTGGAGCCTCACTTGTGCTAGATGAGATGTCCCCAACCTGGAGCCTTACCTGTGCTTGAGTAGTGATTTTCCAAGTGCATGTGCACTTCCCAGGGGCTTTGTGCCCACTGTATGAAAACAAAAATTGGAATGAAAGTGAAGATTGGGAAATAAAAAGTTGAATCCACTACCGCTACCTCCAAAATTATTAAGCAAAGAAACACAAGATGCAAGGAAAACCCCTCTCATCTCTCTGTCTGTGCTGCTTGCCATTAGTTCTAAGTACCGTTAACCTATAAGATATGGGTCTAGAGAAATTGGTTCTGAAAAGGACTGTTTAAGTCAAAATATTGTAAAACTGTTGTGCTAGAGAGTTTATGCACTATGGCGAGATTCTGGTACACATCCAACTGGATCCTCACAACTGCTGAGGTGTTTAAGGTGCTGCACCAAGAGTGTGCTCATTTGATTTAAGACTAGAGACTTGATCACTTTGGAGTTATCCCTGTGCTATGAAAGTGGTCCTTAAACAGAATTTGAATTAATGCATGGTAGTCCCTCTCTTGTTTCAGCCATGCCAACTTCCTGTCCAACTTGAGCACGTTCAACAACGACTGCCTCCAGAAGATTCTGACAGACCTGGATATGCTCTACCCTTACACTGATGCCAGACTTCTGCAGACTTACTTTACTGAACTCTCCAAGCGAGGTGTCCTCAGTCAAAGAAAAAGTTTCAGTGGTGAGTTTGTGTCAAATCTAAAGTGAAGGACCCTTCACCACATCTTCTGGCAAATTTAGTATATTTCATAGACCATGTCAGCTTCACATCAGCCACCTTTGCTTCCCAGGACTTTACCAGGTACCCAATGAAGGCTGCATCGACCTGGGAGCCAAGGTAGTATTTGAAAGAATAAAAAATGCTGCATTCGGATATGAAACATGATCTTCGCATCCACAGGCCAGCATCTAGCCTCTACACCACTATGGCTTCCAGTAATTTGTGTGTGTGCTTAATTTTAACTCTGCTACAAGCTACTCTTCTTTGTTTTTCTTCTTATGTTGTTCTTCATTATACATCTACTGTATCTGTTTACCCCCTATTTCTTTTTATTGTTTCTTCATATGTTGTTGTTTCTTTCCTTCTTTCTGCTGCTACTCTCACTTCTGCTGCTTCTCTTACGTCTGCTGCTTCTGTCACTTCTGCTGCTTCTGTCGCTTCTGCTGCTTCTGTCACTTCTGGTGCTTCTGTCACTTCTGCTGCTTCTGTCACTTCTGCTGCTTCTCTCACTTCTGCTGCTTCTCTCACTTCTGCTGCTTCTCTCACTTCTGCTGCTTCTCTCACTTCTGCTGCTTCTCTCACTTCTGCTGCTTCTCTCACTTCTGCTGCTTCTCTCACTTCTGCTGTTTCCCTCACTTCTGCTGTTTCCCTCACTTCTGCTGCTTCCCTCACTTCTGCTGCTTCTCTCACTTCTGCTGCTTCTCTTACTTCTGCTGCTTCTCTCACTTCTGCTGCTTCTCTCACTTCTGCTGCTTCTCTCACTTCTGCTGCTTCTCTCACTTCTGCTGCTTCTCTCACTTCTGCTGCTTCTTTCACTTCTGCTGCTTCTTTAACTTCTGCTGCTTTTCTCACTTTTGCTGCTTTTCTCACTTTTGCTGCTTCTCTCATTTCTGCTGCTTCTCTTACTTCTGCTGCTTCTCTCACTTCTGCTGCTTCTCTCACTTCTGCTGCTTCTCTCACTTCTGCTGCTTCTCTCACTTCTGCTGCTTCTCTCACTTCTGCTGCTTCTCTCACTTCTGCTGTTGCATCGTTTTCATCTTCTGCTTCTTCCCTGCTTTCTTCTCTTTCTTTACCTCTTTCTTTTGTCTTCTTTCTTTTGTCTTCTTTTTCATCTGCTACTTTAGAAGGGCAGAATGTTAGAAGGGCAGAATGTTAGAAGGGCAGAATGTTAGAAAGACAGAATGTTAGAAGGGCAGAATTTTAGAAAGGCAGAATGTTAAATGGGCCTGCCTGCCCAATTTTTAACCCTTGAAAAATAAAGTTACTTTATTTCCATGATTCATTCCAACCAATGCCACAGGACCAGTTTTGAACTAAATGATAATTTTTTTCAGTTAGTCAGCCTTTGTTGGACCGAGTTGCCATAGTAACAGGAGCATCAAGTGGAATAGGTCAGGCCATAGCTTTAGCCCTGGCGTCTGCTGGAGCTAAGGTGGCGCTGGCCGCTCGACGCACTGACCTTCTTCAGGAAACTGTCAAGGTGATCAAAGAAGATGGAGGTGAAGCATTGGGGGTTCAGACAGACGTCACTGACAGAGCTCAGGTACATGACTTCATTACTAATTGTAAGGATTTGTTTCTTGCCTTCTGTTTTAATCCCAGTCTCATTCTTCTGCTGATCTTTTAATTCATTCTTCCTTTGATGATATTGCTTCTCATTTATACTGCATCTCTTTAACCCATCATTCTTCTCCTCTATAGTTTATTGTTAGGAAACTAATTTTTCTCATGTCTTGTTCTCATACTTCTTTTTTTTTTCTTTATTGCTTTTATTTCTTCTCCTCCTTCTCCCCTCCTTCTTCCACTACTTTTTCAACTTTTTTATCTGTCTGTTCCTTATTCTGTTGCTTCCTCACCTCCTTCTCTGTCTCTTCTTTTTTTATGTTGTTTAATTTTCATTTTCTGCCATTTCTTTCTTCTATTTTTTCTTCCTTTTTCAATCTTTTCTGTCATATGCTTCTTTTTTTTTCTTTCTTTTGTCTCCTGCTCCTCTTTTCTCCTTCTCCCCTTTTCTCCTCCTCCCCTTTCTTGTCCTCTGAACACAAAAGTATTTTCTTGTTTATTGCTTCACAGATGAAAGTCCTGGTGAGCCATGTGGAGTCGCTGCTGGGACCAGTGGACATCCTAGTCAACAACGCTGGAGTTATGTACTACACACTGATGAAAAATTTACACGAAGATGAGTGGGACAGACAGATTGATGTTAATTGTAAGGTAAGCCAGATGGGAGAGACCGATTGATGTTCTCTGTTCTGTACTTCTCTATGCATGTGAAAGATGGACCATTTGCCAGCACTATGCTAAGAAGCTGAACAAATTCCACACAGTATGCCTCAGAAAGTTGCTGAACATAAAATGGCAAGACAGGATCCCTGACACTAAAGTCCTTGAGCTGGACTATCCAGTATTTACTCGATTCTAAACCAATCACAACTTCGCTGGGCAGCTTGTATAGTCCGCATGCCTGACCACCAACTACCAACACGAATTTTCTGTGGTGAGCTATGAAAAGGAAAATGCTGTCAAGGTGGACAATAGAAACATTTCAATGACAACATTATGATCTCGCTAAAGGACTTCTATATTGATTCTAAAACCTGGAAAGTTGCTGCATGTGACCACTCATCACGGCGCTCCTATCTTTGTCAAGGAGCTGTGGCCCATGAAGCTGCTAGAACTGCAGCAGCAATTCAGAAAAGACAATCCAGGAAAGACACTGATGCAAATCACCAGAGAGATACAGCTTCAATACCCTGTCCACATTGCTCAAGAACTTTCAGTGCTAGAATTGGCCTTACCAGCCATCTGCGCCGCGCTCACTAAACCTAATCCAAACACCAATGGATGTACAGACTGTTCATCATCACCTGTGATGGACGAACAACAAGTTTCAATTATTAAATAGATTGATATAGACTGCAAGATAAATGGGATTGTTAAATTGATGTTAACTGTCAGTTGAAATGTTAAACTGATGTTAAATGTAAGGTAATTTGATTGTTAAATAAACTGATGTTAAATCTAAGATGAGTTGGATTGTTAAATAAATTGGTGTTAAATGTAAGATTAGATGAATTGTAAAATAAGTTGATGTTAAAGGTAAGATCAATTGATTGTTAAAATTGTTACTATAGGGTAGCTGGATCTCCGAACTGATGTTGAATTTAATGTAAGTTGGATTGTTAAATATGTTGGTGTTAACTGTAAGGAGAGTTGGATTGTTAAATATGTTGGTGTTAACTGTAAGGAGAGTTGGATTGTTAAATAAACTAAAGTCACTGTAAAGTTAGCCAAGCTAAGAGTCCAACTGTAAGGTAACACACATTTTGGTTAAAGATAAGCTAAACTGAGAGATAATTTTTTTTGGGTTTCATATACTTTGTTGTTTTTTCAAAATAAGACAAACCTGGCGAAATTAATACTGATGTCATCTGTGAGGTGAGGCCGTGTGTAAAACAAATGTATGTCAACTTTACAGAAAGCCAGAAAAAATGGTTAGAAATGAGTTCATGAGTTTATTTCCCTGTTAATGTTTTGGTGATTTCATCATCATGTAGCAGGTCCTAGGCAGAACGTCATTGTCATCACAGTCTGACTGAAAGAAACTCTATCTCTCGCCAGCTCTACAGCCTCCTGCACTTTCACATTCAAGGAGTCGCTTATTTCCTGTGCCCATCTCCGTATTGGTGGGCCTCTCTCCCCCTTCCTGGTACCATGCCTTCTGCTATAATTTTTTTTCCAATCTGCCATGAGATATGATGCTGTTTATTAGCTAGTCTGTTTTGATGTTCAGATCTTTTAAAATGTCAGTATTTCTACTCTTCTTTGTTCATTATATTTTGAGAATCTTTCTATAGCATTTCAGCTTAAAAGCTCAAATTTTCTTTCTTAAAGTACTCGGAGATGGTCCACGACTCACATCCATATGTTGCTACAGGACAGATGTATGCTCTCAAAATTTGTATTTTTATTTCCTTGCTGGTGCTTAACCACAGACTTTTAAAGCTGTTAAATCTTTGCATTGCTTTGGTCATCCTGCTTTTGATTTCAGTCAAACAGTCTCCATTGCTATTTATTATAGAAACTAGATATTCAAAGTTTGTGACATTTTTAATTTCTTCATCATTTAGTGTCATTTTTGAGCGAATCAGTTTTTGTCCGTGGACAATAATTTTATTTTATTTAAATTCAGGAATAGGTTTTGATTTTTACTGTGCTTTTGGACAGACAGGATTACATTTTCTATTCCCTCTACACTGTAGGGGTTTATTCTGAGATATTGATGGATACCAGATTTATGTTTTAATTTTTTTTTCAGGGTGTTTTAAATGGGATTGGAGCTGTTCTCGATGGGATGCTAAAACGTGGCAGAGGTCATATCGTTAATATTACCTCAGACGCGGGACGAAAGGTAAGTTACGATGATCAAGAAATATGTCGAATTGAAAAAAAAATGAAATTATGTTAATTTTATTTACCTAAAACTGTATGTTTTATGTGTTTTTTTATTTTAAAATCTTGTTATTTTTTCTGGGGCCGAATTGTTGGAAGAGAAAAGAATAGACATACTGTCCCCCAACAAGCATGTTGTAAGAGACAAACTAATTGGGAGTGTTTTCTGCAGTGTGCATCTATGAGGGAGGTGAGGAACCCACAGTAAGCCTACAAGTAATCCAGATCTGTAAAATTTAGGTTCATGCACAACTCAAGTTTTGGAACAAGACCAAAGTTCAAATGTGGACAAACAACCTGGATTTGGCTGAAGTTAAAACCAGTGAACATTAAGGAGAAGAAGAAGAAGAAGAAGGTTTTATTTTATCATGTTCATTGTAAAATATTCAAATACTAAAATTTATGCCAGTCCCATGGTTATAATTTTTGCCTATCATCCCGTGTGAGCATGTTTACAAAGTCCTAATTGAGGCAAGGATATTTCTTTGCCTCCATGGCTGATCCAGCCTAAAATGGAGGAGCAAGAACATTTTCAAGTAAAATCAGCAGGTAAAATACAAGATAAATCATTCATTGAGTCCCACTTGCTCTATAGAAATACGGAGCTGGTAACATATATTCATTGAACTTCAAGGTGTAGAAATGGATTGATTTCATTTTCCTCAAAATGTAGTGATTCATTTGTGACACTGTTTCCATTGTATTGATTCATTTGTGACATTGTTTCCATTGTAGTGATTCATTTGTGACATTGTTTTCATTGTAGTGATTCATTTGTGACACAGTTTTTATTGTAGTGATTAATTTGGGACATTGTTTCCATTGTAGTGATTCTTTTATGACATTGTTTCCATTTTAGTGATTCATTTGTGACATTGTTTCTATTGTAGTGATTCATTTGTGACATTGTTTCCATTGTAGTGATTAATTTGTGACAGCTTCCATTGTAGTGATTCATTTGTGACACTGTTTCCATTGTATTGATTCATTTGTGACATTGTTTCCATTTTAGTGATTCATTTGTGACATTGTTTCCATTGTAGTGATTCATTTGTGACACAGTTTCTATTGTAGTGATTCATTTGGGACATTGTTTCCATTGTAGTGATTCATTTATGACACTGTTTCCATTTTAGTGATTCATTTGTGACATTGTTTCTATTGTAGTGATTCATTTGTGACATTGTTTCCATTGTAGTGATTAATTTGTGACAGCTTCCATTGTAGTGATTCATTTGTGACATTATTTCCATTATAGTGATTCATTTGTGACATTGTTTCCATTATAGTGATTAATTTGTGACAGCTTCCATTGTAGTGATTCATTTGTGACATTGTTTCCATTATAGTGATTCATTTGTGACATTGTTTCCATTGTAGTGATTCATTTGTGACATTGTTTCCATTATAGTGATTCATTTGTGACATTGTTTCCATTGTAGTGATTCATTTGTGACATTGTTTCCATTGTAGTGATTCATTTGTGACATTGTTTCCATTATAGTGATTCATTTGTGACATTGTTTCCATTATAGTGATTCATTTGTGACATTGTTTCCATTATAGTGATTCATTTGTGACATTGTTTCCATTGTAGTGATTCATTTGTGACATTGTTTCCATTATAGTGATTCATTTGTGACATTGTTTCCATTGTAGTGATTCATTTGTGACATTGTTTCCATTTTAGTGATTCATTTGTGACATTGTTTCCATTACAGTGATTCATTTGTGACATTGTTTCTGTATATTTCTTCCATAGCCCTTCCCTGGTTTAGCTGTCTACTCTGGGACCAAATATTTTGTGGAAGCCGTGTCGGGGGCATTGAGACAGGAGATTGCAGGTTCAGGGGTCAAGGTTACTTGTGTGCAGCCTGGCGATGTGAAGACGTCTTTAGCCACGGCCTCTACAGATAAGGAGGTCAGTTACTGCATTTTAGATCATTGTCTTTCTCAATCTATTTTTATCTATATTTTTGTTTTCCCTATTTACTTCCTTTTTTCCCCTAACTTTTCTTTTTCTATTTCTCTCCTTTCTTGACTTCATAGTTTTTTCTTTAATTTTTTTTTTTTTGGGGGGGGGGGGGGGGGGGGTATCTTTTTTATCAACCCTACCCCCCCCCCCCCCTTTTTTTTTTCCAGTTTTGAATTGCTTGCCTTTCTCATTTGCTCATTATTTTCCATTTCCTTTTTAATTTACTTTTCCCTTTCTTCCTTTCTTCTTACCCTAATTACTTAATTCTCCTACTGAAACTAATTGACTGTTTTTAAAGGTGTAGTTAACATCACCAGATAGCATCAGAAGGTAAATACTGTTAAATTCTAAAAAAAGAATTTAAAAATATCTTTTGTCATATGTTTTTATTTTTTTTAAATTCCAGGCTCGGGCTGCCTATGATGGCAGTGGCAGATACCAAGTTCTGGAGCCCAGAAATGTAGCAGACGCCATTGTGTATGCTGTTTCTCAACCGCAACATGTTGCTATCAATGAAATCTTGATTGAGCCACGAGAAGCCCCAATTTAAAATATAGAACTTATGGGATACATCACTGAAACAAGTATTAATTTTACTGTGTAGAGCATAAAGAGGCAGTGCTAGGAATGTCATTTTTCCCCCTTCTAATTGTCATTTTCTGAAGAAAAAAAAGTCACTATTGTTTATGCTAAATTAATGTAAAATTCCCGGAAGTAAAAGACTTGTGGAAATGAGATGTCTGAGAAAGATTGCACAAGTCGTCAGAAGAGATAAAACCATGAATGAAATCATAAGAGGAAAAGTTGACAAAACCTCTTCTAAAGTGCATACAAACACAGAAGATAAAAGTGTTTGCCACTTAGAAAGAAGATGGCATTTGACTCAGTCACTGACTTATTATTGTTTGAAAATATTCGTCTTACCAAATGTGAAGTATCATTCCTTATTACATAACACCTGTTGGCTTGTATTAATTATCCTAGTAATGTCAGAATATTTTCTAGTCCATTCGAGTGGTCATGTAACTTTGGGTTCACACTTACTATACTTGTATATCACAACAAATGACAAAACGGTTGTGTTTACAGCAAACACCCTTACACGCACTCACATAAACACACACACTGCCCTAAATAGAAGAAGTCAATATGTCGCTCCAGAAAATTTCTAGCATTACTCTTGCTTATGGCTAAATAAAAATGATCTTGTATGCCAGATTTTAGTGGCTCCAGTAGTCAAAACTCTCTATGGCCAGATAAAGGAACAATATGGCTCTATTCCATTCCAATATTTCGGCAAGTCACTTCTTGTAATCTATGTGTTGCTGGTACCTTTCCCTCTCTCCAGACAAAAGTCTTCTACTGTACTACAGGAACATGGAGCATGGGACTCACAGCCCATAGTGAGGGTGAGTGTGACCACCAAGAACCGCTTGTCTTAAGAAAAGTCTTATACAGCTAGAGCATGGGGTTTTAGGACCATCATTGCCGTAACTTATACAGCTAGAGCATGGGGTTTTAGGACCATCATTGCCGTAACATGTATCAGATTTGCTTCTTTCCTAATTGTCAGCACTAATTCTAGCCACAATCATTTCCTCTGGTATCTAACTTCCCTTCCTGATTTCCCCACTGCATGCAACATGGTCTAATGCTCTCTGTTTCTGCAAAGTCACCTCAATATCTATATCATTCATATCCCACTTGCAGCCCATGTGGGATCCGGGGCCCCATTGTAGGGGAAAACAAGAATAGACCCACTGCCTCCCCAAAAGCATGTCGTAAGAGTCGACAAATTGGGGAGCTTCCTTTGAAGTCGGAGTGCATCTGCCGGAGAGGCAAGGAACCAACAGTCTGGATTCCAGAGAATGAGATCTGTAAAACTGATGCACACGCAACACTCAGGTTCTGGAGCAGGACTGCAGTTCAGTAGTGGACGAGCAACCAGAACTTTCCGCCAGAATGTACAGCTGGTGAACGCGAAGAAGAAGAAGAAGATATCCCACTTGCATGTATCTTTATATTGTCATAGAGACCGACCTGAACATCTTCTACCCATTTATAATTCACCACAGAGAATGTTCTTGGGGACTTATCCTTCCTCCAAGTGGGTCATAGCCATTTTAGCCTTCAAAGATTGAGCATAGAGATTCTCATATTACTAATAAAAACTAAACATTTACTGTGCTTCAGATTCTCATATTACTAATAAAAACTAAACATTTACTGTACCTCAGAGTCTCATATTACTACTAATAAAAACTAAACATTTACTGTGCTTCAGATTCTCATATTACTAATAAAAACTAAACATTTACTGTACCTCAGATTCTCATATTACTACTAATAAAAACTAAACATTTACTGTGCTTCAGATTCTCATATTACTAATGAAAACTAAACATTTATGTGCTTCAGATTCTAAACTAAACATTGACTCTGAAAATCACTGTGTCACAAGTAGAGTGACCATAACACCCTGATTAAAAAACAGGACATCCCATTCAAGCCATTCCAACACACACACACACCCTCCCTCCCCCTTTCCAAAAATAATTATTATAGAATCTATATTTATTTGAACAAAGAAGACACAAACAATAGACTGCACAATTTATTGCCTGGCATATTTCGCTGTATTTCGTCAGGTGCACACTACAGTAACAATTGATTAAAATGAAGCAAACAGCTGAATCCTAGAAACTAAAACACAAATTTGAGTTTATTCTGAACTGTCTGTTTCACTAAGGTAACCATAAGGTAACGACCATTTGTTTCTCCCTACAGAGTTCTAATTTCAACCAACTGATCGCTGAAGCTTCCGCACATCGGAGTAATCTGCGGTTGGCTGAAATGTAAATAATTCAAAATGCATCATCCCTGTTAATGCAGAACCCTAACATCTAAACAACAACAGATTAGGTGACTGGTCGACAAAAATCCATCATCAGCAATTGGGTGCCATATTTAAAATTCTGGGCACATCATTAACAGGGATGATGCATCTTTCTAGAGGCTGCGTGAACCCCCAGGAACCGCCCGGTTTAGAACACCGACTGTCGCTGCAGTAAGATGTAGCTGAATTTGAAAGTGAGCCTCCTATTGACTGCACTAACGCAGCTCCTGAAATGCATTCTTTATACCACTCTTGTGCTACCAGTGTCAGACTTGGACATTGACTAAAGAACACAAAAGAAAACTGATCAACTATGAAATGAGATCTTTGAGAAAGGCCGTGAACAGAACTAGAAAAGATTATGTGAGAAAGTAAGAAATTGTAAGGACTGTTGGGACAGCATCTATAGTTAAATTATTTGAAAAACAAAGACTGACATGGTTTGGCCATTTAATAAGAATGAATCCAACAATTAGAGCGTACAACAATAAAGTTGAAATGCCAAGAGTTAGGGGATGGCTAAGAAGTATTGGAATTGAAGGAGTCGCTGATACCTTTAGGCACCACAAGATCACAGTATACTAGGCAACAGAGCGTGCCCTAACTCAGATACTAAAAGTTTGTTAACTTGCGATGCCCAGCGGCACAAAGCAAAATATGGAAAAAAGAATGAAGAACAAGAAGCAGCCATGGTGAAGTTGACCACATAACTGACCAAGTGTCATTAGATCTATAAAAGTATAGATTTGGCACCATTTAGCTGATACTTCAGAGTTGTGAACAGGGTTCTGTAGTGTACATTCAACAACAAAATTACATATCTGTTACTTTTACTGTACAAGGACAATGACAATCACATGTCCTTTACTGTTACTGTGCAAGAAACAATACAATTACATATCCTTCATTTTTACTGCACAAGGAACATAATGATTACATGTACGTTACTTTTACTGTACAAGGAACATTACAATTATGTGTCCTTTACTTCTACATTACCAGGAAAATTATATCTCCATTACTTTTACTTTAAAGAAACATTACTATTATATGTACTTTACTTTTACTGTACAAGGAACATTACAATTGTTTCAGGTATATTACATGTCTTTTACTGTACCAGGAACATTGGGTGTCTTTTACTTTTACTGTACCAGGAACATTATGTCCTTTACTTTTACTGTACCAGGAACATTATGTCCTTTACTTTTACTGTACCAGGAACATTGGGTGTCTTTTACTTTTAATGTACTGGGAATATTACATGTCCTTTACTTTCACTGTACCAGGAACATTACACGTCCTTTACTTTTACTGTACCAGGAACATTGGGTGTCTTTTACTTTTACTGTACTGGGAATATTACATGTCCTTTACTTTCACTGAACCAGGAACATTACATGTCCTTTACTTTTACTGTACCAGGAACATTATTTCCTTTACTTTTACTGTACCAGGAACATTGGGTGTCTTTTACTTTTAATGTACCAGAAACCTTGGGTGTCTTTTACTTTTACAGTACCAGGAACATTGGGTGTCTTTTTACTTTTACTGTACCAGGAACATTACATGTCCTTTACTTTTACTGTTCCAGGAACATTACATGTCCTTTACTTTTACTGTACAAGGAACATTACAGTTACATGCCGTTTACTTTTACTGTACCAAGAACATTACAGTTACATATTTTTTACTTTTACTTTACTAGGTACATTACATGTCGTTTACTTTTACTGTACCAAAAACGTTACAGTTACATGTCATTTACTTTTACTGTACCAGGTACATTGCAGTTACACGTCATTTACCTTTACTGTACCAAGAACATTACAGTTACATGTCATTTACTTTTACTGTACCAGGAACATTGCAGTTACATGTTGTTTACTTTTACTGTACCAGGAACATTGCAGTTACATGTCGTTTACTTTTACTGTACCAGGAACATTGCAGTTACATGTCGTTTACTTTTACTGTACCAGGAACATTGCAGTTACATGTCGTTTACTTTTACTGTACCAGGAACATTGCAGCTACATGTTATTTACTTTTACTGTACCAGGAACATTGCATTTACATGTTACATGTCATTTACTTTTACTTCACAAGAATTATAACAACAAAGAACCATAAGGAATATAAAAACACAATTGTTGAAATGATATATAAGAAACTGAAACAATTGAGTGGTGAAATTAGTACTAAAAATTTTGCTCATTAAATGTTGATCTTATACTGTTGTGTCATGAGATTAGGATGTGCCATGTTGTGATGTGTGTCATGTGTTTGGTGTTGTGTGTGTGACTTCTTGGTGGTGTATAGCTTGTGTGTGATGTGCATGGGAATGTGTTTATATCTGAGTGTGTATGTGATTCATCAATGTGTGTTGTGTGTAAAATGTGTGTACATTGCTCACTGTCTGTGTGATAGGTTTGATTGATGTATGGTATGTGTCACTGGTATGTATAATACTTGTATGCATATGTATGTGTGTATGACCATATGTGTGCATGTTTATGTGTTTATGTGTGAATACTGTATTGAAGATGACAGTGTAAATATTGGAAATGCTAAACATTGACATCCTAATCTCTTGCAGTCCCAAACAATGTATAGTGCCTGCTGCAGTCCTTCTTGTGAGTTTCAACCTTCAAACTTTGTGTTCTTTTACATTTTAATTTTGGTCAGAGAATACAAGGAAATCTGGCTACACAAGTGTCACCCATCCTTTAGCTTTCATAATTTTGAACCCCTTGGGATGTGTTTACCAAATGTTCTGGTACTGAAAGAGTTAAAAGCCGAGACAGTCTGTCTGGTACAAACTTCAATTCTTAGTAATACATCTAACAGGCTGTCTGTGGCCAAATTGGATTTCGTCAGTTGTACTTTCTGAATATGGAAATACAAAATTGGATTACAGCACATTTCCCAAAGTCGGGCAGGCGGTAAATAGCGGGGTCTGGTGCATACACTCCATCACAATGTGTTACTGGATTGATGCTGTAAGTCCCAGCCATGATTTGAAAGCAAATCAATCATGAAACTGCCAGTTAAGCATTCAGTTACAGACTAAATTCTATGTGGGATATTCCGTTCTGTTGGGAAGCCCGAGGCCTCTAGATCCTAAGGTTGTAGATTCGGATTCTGACTTTTTTTTTTGTAATGCTTTGGGCTCCCAGGTTGACCCAGCCTAAGTGGGTACTAGGTTAAGTCCTTGGAAGTAAAGGCTTCCGGCGTGTTGTGTGTGTGTGTATGGCTGTTAGTGGGTTTTTTCCATCGGCAAATTTTCATTTAGTATTTTGCCCTTGCTTACTCAACGGGCAGCTCTTTGTCAAAACCAACCCAAAACGGTCTGCTGTCGAATCACCAGCGGCTGAGATCGAACCTGACTATATGAAGCAGGTTCGCAACCGCCAAGTCTCACAGATGCAGAAGTGCTCTCAAGGTTTTTGCTTTGCTGGAAAAAAAATCGTCATATTCAACCAGCATTCCCGAAGGGGGAGCTTTAGGTTATAATTGTGACTAGGTTATGTGCGCCATATCAAATGGCTTAACATTGCACTCCACCAAGAGCTCTGAAAGGACTCCTGAAGTGTTGATGCGATCAAAGAAGACATACCCAAATACTGTCTCGACCGGCAGCGAAGTCGTCTACCAGCGAGCCAATTGACGACGCGGTCGCCGATGAATGTGCACTTAAAGTTAATCGATATGAAATATAGACTAATTCAAAACTGCGTGGTTGTTGTCTTGTAGCCTCGCAGTTAAAAATACGCAGTGAAACTTCTACTAAAGCCATGACGGCTAGGGAGGGGAAAGTGATGGTTATCGATTACAACTTTATTTGATGTGGATATCAAACACGGAACCAGAGAAAGGAACAGCAAGAGGAGAAGGAGTAACTATTTAAAGATTCGTGGCATTAAAAGCTGGTGCGCTGACACAAAGAAAATACTGGGGTGGCGGGAAAGAGTTTAACATAAAATCTCATACAATTTCATTAAAAACCTTCCCTTGTACTAGTAGACAGGGATCTGGTGGAGGGCGGAGCAGATGCGAACGTAGCCAACTTTCTACTGGTTTTACCAGTATCCATACGCTTCCGATTTCTATAGGAGATGCAGTCCCTAGGACATGCAGTGAGTCATGAGACGTCTATACTTGATGACAGATACTACAATCTGATAAACATGATAAAAGTGGGGCGAGGGAAAAGGGGGGGGGGGGGTCTGGGGAGTATTGCGACGCCCTTTTCTACCTGAAACTTCATCTCAGCCAGGGACGCAGACACAACAAAACATGTGTCACCTGCACACTTCATGTGTCACACATGAATCGGTGTTTCTACTTTGTGTGAATATTTCTTCGACAAACCTCAGCTCAGTAAAGATACGTGATTTTGTGTGTTCTTGTTTGTAATTGTGTCCTTGTTTGTTTGTGGAATGTGCTTATGAAGGCTCTCTAGTCGCAACGTTGATTGGTCGTTCGTGACTTTCATAGTGTGAAGCTGACTAGTTCTTGATATTTCTATGGCAAAGAAAACAAGGAAGTGCAAGGGGTGGGGTGGGGGAGGGGCTCTTAGCCCATATAAATGTATAGCAGCAGTGGCACTCAAGGGGGCCGAGACCTTAGCCCGAAGGACTCAATGTTCTCAGGTCCCGGCGCGCCTAAGTTCAACAGTTCGTGACAAGGATCCCTGTACTGGCTGCAGGAGTACATTGTTTGAAGAGACGTGATCAAAACAAAATTATCATAAATTGCGGAGTAGACAGTTATTCAACTGTAGTACAAATACTAGACAACCAAGAGCAATATTCATAACAACTTAATCACAAGTTCAACTGAATCAGGCCAAGCTTAGCGTACTATATTTGTTCTCTTGTTTAACAGATCATGTGTTTACCTGGCAAAGTGGCAATGACTTAAAACCGCGGGGGAAGATACTTTTATTTAACGTCAGTAATGTTAATAGTGTGCTTTCGAAAGAAACAAAAGATTTATAGGTTTTTTTTTAAAAACCGCTTTGGTTTAATTTCCTCATAGTTCAAACATCAGTGGTAAACAACTGAAAGTAAAATTGGCTAGCAAAACGGTAAGCAGTCAACAAATACCGGAGTCTGGTTTGCAACGGATTGTGAAGGATTTGCAACTAACAATCCTGTTTATTCAACGAGTGTTTACAAGACTGTGTAGACTCTATTTATTGTGTCGATTCGATTTTAAGCATACCTTTTTTTTTTTCTTTAAGCATAACTACCATAAAAGCAAATTTTATAGAAATGGAGTCGTATTTCAATAACAGCATCCAGAATTCGTTAAAACTAGACGATCTTATTTCCCATCAAGGCATTGGCGTGTTTACGTACATCATCTTAATAACCGCGTATTCTTTCATTTCTCTGAGTGGAATCATCGCCAATTCTCTCAACATTCGCATTTTCGTCAAAATGGATTTAAAAGACACGGTGAATATTTGTCTGCTGGGGTTGGCGGTTTCTGATCTCCTGTACTTGATTTTTACGCTTTTATTGAGCATCAGTTACTTCCCGTGCTGGGATACCGTAACTTTGGGGTTTAACGTGGGCGATCTCAGGTACCTGGTTATAGGCTGGCCTCACTTTTATTTTAAACGGGTCAGTAATTGCATAACAGCCTACCTCATGTTTGAAAGGTGTCTGTGTATCGCCTACCGCTGAAAATTCATGAAATTATTACACCAAAGAAAACAGCAGCGACTATTTTGGCTATTTTTGTTATTATGGCTTCAACGGTTGTCCCATTATATCTATCTGCCAACTACGAGATCCAATTTGATAACAAAATCAACAAGACTTTACTCGTGCTGGTGTTCAGGGGTCCGAGGGAGATGTTGAGTGGCGTAGCGACGGGTATTTCAAGCACACTGACCGTGGTCACATTCTTCTGGTTCATCAGCTGCACATGCATCATGGTCTCCAGTCTCAAAGGGAGCAGCAGATGGCGGATACAAACCAGAATGGTGGACAACACAGATACCAAGTCCACTCGGGACCAGAAAGTGATTAAGATGGTGACTCTGCTGTCAGTATCTTTATGATTGCTTTCCTACCTGAAGCCGCAGTTCTACTGGTTCAAACGATCGACTCCAGAGTGACATTTGGCGGGCAGTACGAGAACGTGCTGTTAGTTATTGTCGGCATTAATGAAACTTTCTTGTCCCTCAACGCTTCTCTCAACATTGTCGTCTACTGGAACATGAGCTCTAAGTTCCGTGAGGTATTTACCAGATATTTCTGCAGATCTGGGAACATCAAGTAATATATTTGCCATCTATTCATGTAAGCAAAGTAAATTGAGTAATATATTGGAAATATATTTTTGTAAGTTGGGGACAAGTCAGTGAGGTATTTGCCACATAATTATGTAAGTTGGAGGTCAGTAGTGTCAGCTTTTAGGAAACACTGGTCTAGACACAGCTAATTAGTTGTCTCTCCTCTCGAAGACAATATGAAATGGACAAAAAGGAAATACTAGACGCAAGAAACAAATGTAAAGATACTTCTGGCCACTCATTGAAGTACAAGAACAATAAACTAGACGGCATGCTCGACAGCACAATTATTGAAAGTTATAGTGATCTCACCACGATCCGAACTCGTCGCCTCCAAGTGGTAACTGCGCCTCGATGTAGGAACAATCGTAAATCAATGCTCGGCCAACTATACAACCTTATGAAAGTGTCTTCCTTAACCAGGTCTGTCATCAACGTAAATCCCTAACTATCGTACACTTGTCTTCCCCTGTGGGATGCAATTTTTTGTTTTTTTTTTAAACCCCACCCTGACTCTTGCCAGGGGCCGCAATATAGCCCGGCCATAAATATTTGTGTCATCGGCTGTTTATCGCTTGTGTGATGTCCTAGTGGGTAAAATGTACTACTACTACCACTACGTAAATACACACATTATGGAATATAGATGCTTCACTGATCTCAAGTGTTTACTAACAACAAAGAGGTGAATGGTGAACCTGTAGTGTTGAGTGGATTCTGTCATTGTTCACAGCATCCAACAAGGCTTAGGGTTATATTGCAGGAAAACAGAAAATTATGGTCAACAGTTAAAACAAAAGAAATAACCAGAGTTTAACTAAAATGGCAAAATTGTTGAGCAAGTCAATCAATGAAACTGTCTTGGAACGGTTGTGACATCTGCTTTGCAGAAATTAGAATAAGAATTATAATGGCAATTGTGGCCTTTCACAAGATGGAGAATTTATTTACCAATACGGAAATGACAAACACAATGAGAATTCGAGCATCATGGAATGGCAGGAGAACAAACAAGACAGTCCTCGTCGAGGCAGATTAAATATGGCCAGTAGCCAGTTTACTTTTGGGTTGATGAAATTGGTGAAACATCTTATGTATTCATTTTTCTTGTGTATAGCCAACTTAATGTGTCCCACTACTTCCATCAACGACAAAATGCATTTCTTGTGGCGACTGTTGGCTTTGGCGCCTCTAGCAACTGCCATAAGCATTTACTGGGTGTACATATTTCCAGGTGTTTTTTTTTTTTTTTTTTTATTGTGCTGGGACTAATTGTTTGTTTACAAGTTTTCCAATGAAACAGTCAGGTACATTTCATTTGATTTGCACTGGCACAGGAACGGAGCAGGTATGGGGAAACCCGATTGTAGTGAAGTTGAAATCTCGACTAAGAACAAGACCAAGATGAAAGAGGTAAACTGAAAAGAAACATTAGACGCAGACAGTAGGTGTTTTCCGGGACTGGAGAACTTGGTAACGACTGGCATGACTGACGGGAAGAGAATAAAAGGAAGACACATAGATGAATCTGTGGATTGCTAGGCCACAGAGATAGGACGAGGCAGGCACACTAGGCAGACCTGATCCACGATTCTGGTGATCCTGTGAGATGGCGTGACAAACTAAGCGTTTCCGAACGGCATTTGATGTTGATCATGATCGTGAATGATAGAACGTGTTTTCATTGTTGATTTTTAAAAAAAAAAAAAACAGTTTGTGTTCATTTATTCCTGAATTGCATAAATCATTAAAGATAATCATACAGTAATGCAGCACCTGTAGTCACCAGATCAAGACAAGAAATGCCAACAGAAACTGTCCGCTGATTGACCTGTATTACATCATCGATTAAAGCAGCAGTCACGCACAGACATCAGTTGCACACGCAATGGTGAATAAAGTACTACCAGCCCTAGGCCACCTGCCAAACGCCATTTTTTAAATCTGCAGTTCACAACATCAGTCAACTCGCGCACAGTTGGGGAAATAACAGCCAAACAAAATCCGCACCTATCCTGTATGAAATAACTAATGCGTTTACACGAAATGCATGCGACTTCAAGTGGCGTGACGAATAAACACAGATTTATAATTAAAAAAGAGACAATTTATTGACTGGCACTCATAGAAAGAAGTAGAAAGACAGAAGGACACACTAGACAATATAAAAATCGTAAGCTATAGTTATAGTTTATTTATGCAAAAAAAAAAAAAAAAGGGAATTATGAGGATTAAAAAAGATTATCTATCATGAATCTGGGTACTAAACTGGTGTACTTGACTAATGGCTTAGTTTCGGCCAAATCTGACGGAATGTTGAATAACGAGGTTGTAGTTTCACGGATTCAAACCACAATGTGCGCCTTCCTTTCTCCACCTCTTTGTCTCCTCTCTCCCTCTCTGTCTCTCTCTATTTCTTACCCCCCCTCTCTCTCTTTCTCTCTCTCTCTCTTCGCTTTCCCTGACTCTATGTAACCCTACAATATTCTGTCTCTGGCACTCACTTTCCCTCTCTTGTTGTACGTCTCCACTCCTTGCTGCCTTTCCTCTTTGTCGTTGTGTCTGTCGTTTGACTGTCGTACCCAGGGATCATTCAAAATCAAATAGCAGGCAGACATGAAGGCAGACAGACATGAAGGCAGACAGACATGAAGGCAGACAGAAAGGTAGACAACAAGCAGACGAATAGATCAGAACCTTTCCCTTCAAGGTAATCTGTCTTTACTTTTCCAATGACAGACAGAAATAACTGCGCTGTTCATTAAATATTTAAAAATCAATAGTCGCCTTGATCACATAAGTTGAAAATGTAGCCACTTTGAAATATAACGACTAAACAAAGATACAGCGTGTTTGAAATAACGCTGAGATTGTTTGCTTTTGTGTCACGCAGTTGTTTGCTTTTGTGTCACGCAGTACCCACAATGTTTGTTTTACCAGTAACCAGTCAATAGCGATACAACATAAGCGTCAAAAAGAAGAGTAGGCTATGTTCATTAGATGAGATAAAATAGTCAAGCACGCTGTCATCATATTTGCGTTATGTGTTTGTTAATAAAGAAAACATCTGATAGAAAGCAACGAAATGAATTATTAAGCAAATATTGAACATTCTTATAGTAGGATTTTAAAATTAAGTTAGTTTGACAACTGCAACACAGGAAGTTAATATTCTGATAAGTACAAAAGTGCAGAAACAAAAGGAATGGAAATAATGGTTATCGAGCAGATTTTGAGAATATTGTGGACTTATATAAACCGTGAGTTGTTAGGAAATGCAAAATTATAAGTTTGTCATCGTGTAGCAAGTCCTTTGCAAATTGTCGCTGTCATCACAGTCTGCCTGAAATAAACTGTCTCTCTCGCCCGCTCTCCCGCCTCGTGTAATTTCACATCCAAGGAGTCACTTATATTCTGTGTCCATCTTCGTGTTAATCGGTTGCTGCCCCTCCTTCTTGGTACCATGCCGTCTGCTGTTATTTTTCCAATCCGCGATGGCGTTTGATATGACCAAAATATTTACTGTTTATTAGCCAATCTTCCTTGATGTTCACATTTTTTTTGGTAAATGTCAGTATTTCCCTTCTTCCTTGTCCATGGTATTTTGGGAATCTTTCTATAGCATTTCAGCCCAAAAGCCCATATCTTCTTCCCTAACGACTAGGATATAGTCAACGACTCACATCCGTATGATGCTACAGGGAAGATGCATTACCATAGCCATCCTCCATTTGATTTCTGTCAAACAGGCTCAACTGCTATTTATTATAGAGCCTATACATTTTTGTGAGATCATTAACATGAAAATACAAGCAAAGCTCAAATTATATGTATCAGTTTTATAAATGGAAAAGTTAAATTATGTAATTTGGTTTCATATTTAAAAATGCCAGGTAAGCGGGCTAGAGAAATAAATGTGTACACACTCACTCGCATATACGTCCACAAACATACTCACTCGCATATACGTCCACAAACACACTCACTCGCATATACGCCCACAAACATACTCACTCGCATATACGCCCACAAACATACTCACTCGCATATACGCCCACAAACATACTCACTCGCATATACGCCCACTAATATACTCACTCGCATATACGCCCACTAATATACTCACTCGCATATACGCCCACTAATATACTCACTCGCATATACGCCCACTAATATACTCACTCGCATATACGCCCACTAATATACTCACTCGCATATACGCCCACTAATATACTCACTCGCATATACGCCCACTAATATACTCACTCGCATATACGCCCACTAATATACTCACTCGCATATACGCCCACTAATATACTCACTCGCATATACGCCCACTAATATACTCACTCGCATATACGCCCACTAATATACTCACTCGCATATACGCCCACTAATATACTCACTCGCATATACGCCCACTAATATACTCACTCGCATATACGCCCACAAACACACTAACATACACCAGTGTGTAAAACGTAGCCTAGTTACAGATGCTGTCCGTGCCGGTTGAAATGCTCGGTTTCAAACATTC
Source organism: Candidula unifasciata (assembly GCA_905116865.2). NCBI lineage: Eukaryota > Metazoa > Mollusca > Gastropoda > Stylommatophora > Geomitridae > Candidula > Candidula unifasciata. The sequence continues at coordinate 413,414 of CAJHNH020006190.1, read as the reverse complement.
TAAGCCACCGTAAACAAAGGACTGGATGCCCACTTGCCTCCTTGATCGCCTATTGCAGGGCTATTCAGCTAGCGGCCCGAGGAACAAATCTGGCCCGCGGAGGCCTAGCAAGCGACCCGCGACGATCTCCATTTTCAACATTTTGGCCCGCCAGTAAACTACGTTGAATAGCCCTGACCTAGTGTGTTAGCAGAAATGTCTCGGGAACTTCTGGAAACAGTATTGAAACTTGTCAGGTGCACACTACAGTTACAATTGAATGCAATGAAATAAATAAAGGGTCATTTCTTTTGTTTCACATTATCTCGGGCCTTCGAGATTTTGTAGGGAATTCTCGGGAACGTCCAATATTATAAGGGGGGAGGGTAGGGTTAGTGTTTGTCGGTGTTCATTTTGCACCTCAACGCCCCTTTAGTATTGACCCATTTCGGGAATTCCGCACGAAATCTCGGAGGTCCCAAAATGAGGTAAAAAAAAAAAACAAGGAAAAAACCTAAATAAATGTCAACTGTTTGTTTAGTATACACCTGACGAGATACAGCGAAATATGTTAGGCAATAAACTGCGCGGTCTATTGTTTGTGTCTTTGTTCAAAATGACAACGGGGGAAACATTGCAGTGATTCATAATCATAACCGCCGGAATTCACAGCCGGTGAACAAGAAGAAGAAAAAGAAGAAGAATTTATGAGATTTATTGAGGTTATTGGCGAGGAACGGTCGCTATAGAGCAGTGAGTAGAAAATACTTGCCTGCAAGTTGAGTGGTCATTTGTTGAACCTTACTAGGTGAGAATATTTATTTAAAAAAACAAATACATGGCCTAACATGGGCGCCACGATATTATCTGAGGTGAAAAGTTACTCTTGTAATAATTTCAGCCGCCGAGTTTCGTTTGGTCTCTAGGTAAATGTGGGGTTAGCGTTAGTTAGTCTGTCCTCTTGTGTCTAGGGCGGTGCAAAGGGCAGAGGTCATAGCTCTCCATGTCTGGGAGTTTTTTGCCACCTGTTGTAGGTCTTGAATGTTCATTAAGCCCGTTGTTCAGTCTTCCCTGTTGATGGTTCTGCGCAATGTCTCTCTTGGTATTCCTCGTTTACTTTTACCTTTCGGTGTCCATATAAGGGCTTGATGGGAGTGTCTTGTCTTATCCATTCTGGTGTCCATATAAGGGTTTGATGGGGGAGTCTTGTCTTATCCATTCTGGTGTCCATATGAGGGCTTGATGGGAGAGTCTTGTCTTATCCATTCTGGTGTCCATATAAGGGCTTGACGGGGGAATCTTGTCTTATCCATTCTGGTGTCCATATGAGGGATTGATGGGAGTGTCTTGTCTTATCCATTCTGGTGTCCATATGAGGGATTGATGGGAGTGTCTTGTCTTATCCATTCTGGTGTCCATATGAGGGATTGATGGGAGTGTCTTGTCTTATCCATTCTGGTGTCCATATAAGGGCTTGACGGGGGAATCTTGTCTTATCCATTCTAGTGTCCATATGAGGGATTGATGGGAGTGTCTTGTCTTATCCATTCTGGTGTCCATATGAGGGATTGATGGGAGTGTCTTGTCTTATCCATTCTGGTGTCCATATGAGGGCTTGATGGGAGTGTCTTGTCTTATCCATTCTGGTGTCCATATGAGGGATTGATGGGAGTGTCTTGTCTTATCCATTCTGGTGTCCATATGAGGGCTTGATGGGAGTGTCTTGTCTTATCCATTCTGGTGTCCATATGAGGGCTTGATGGGAGTGTCTTGTCTTATCCATTCTGGTGTCCATATCAGGGCTTGACGGGAGTGTCTTGTCTTATCCATTCCGGTGTCCATATGAGGGCTTGACGGGAGTGTCTTGTCTTATCCATTCTGATGTCCATATGAGGGCTTGACGGGAGTGTCTTGTCTTATCCATTCTGGTGTCCATAAGAGGGATTGACGGGAGTGTCTTGTCTTATCCATTCTGGTGTCCATATGAGGGATTGACGGGAGTGTCTTGTCTTATCCATTCTGGTGTCCATAAGAGGAATTGACGGGAGTGTCTTGTCTTATCCATTCTGGTGTCCATATGAGGGATTGACGGGAGTGTCTTGTCTTATCCATTCTGGTGTCCATAAGAGGGCTTGATGGGGAAATCTTGTCTTATCCATTCTGGTGTCCATATGAGGGCTTGACGGGAGTGTCTTGTCTTATCCATTCTGGTGTCCATATGAGGGCTTGACGGAAGTGTCTTGTCTTATCCATTCTGGTGTCCATATGAGGGCTTGACGGGAGTGTCTTGTCTTATCCATTCTGGTGTCCATATGAGGGCTTGACGGGAGTGTCTTGTCTTATCCATTCTGGTGTCCATATGAGGGCTTGACGGGAGTGTCTTGTCTTATCCATTCTGGTGTCCATATGAGGGCTTGACGGGAGTGTCTTGTCTTATCCATTCTGGTGTCCATATGAGGGCTTGACGGGAGTGTCTTGTCTTATCCATTCTGGTGTCCATATAAGGGCTTGATGGGGAAATCTTGTCTTATCCATTCTGGTGTCCATAAGAGGGCTTGATGGGGAAATCTTGTCTTATCCATTCTGAGTGCATGTGGTTAGCATTAAAAAGACTTTAAAATGTTACAGTCAAGAGGGTCGACTTCATTGCAACATGTTTTCTCCGTGTCTCTCCGCAGAACGGCTAGATGATTGCCAAGAGCATCACACAAAACACGAGCATCGGAGTTCCAGTGACGATCCAGAGGGGTTTGTCTAAACATTTTACCTGTGAACTGAAAGATGCCGCTGTGAAACGAACCCACGACTCACATAGCGCGAGGCAAACTTTGTATTAGCATGATATGACGATTACTTCCTTGAATGTTGAATTGGGAATCGACATCACAGCACTCGGGACACCCCTATAAGCGCTCGATCCCCATCTTCAGCAGCAAGCGACGAGTTTCAATTCCGATGACATTAGTAACTGTCTGATTGTACATCCGTCTCGCTTTTCCCTTGAGTGTTGAGCGTCGGCCAGATCCCCTGGTAAGTCCTCTCAGCACCATTCTCCTCAGACCGTAATGACCTAGTTGTGCCTCAGCACTGTTCACTTGCTCCAAAGGGCAATCACAGCATCTAGCTTGTCGTACACCACCAAGTGGTGCAGAGCTGACCAGTCCATGTGCCTGCTCATTTCCCAAGACACCGTTATCTTCTGAAGAAAAAATCCACAAGACGCTAAATACCCGGGAACGATTACTTCATGTGTCTTAGATATAATTTTCGTTTATGTTGTTACATTTTTTAAAGTAATTATTTAAACACACACAGACAGACATAAACACACACACACACACACTCACACACACACGCGTTTTAGATAGAGACTACAGAACACTACAGGCATGCTATTGTCTATGTCCAGTTATGAACTATTGTGAATGTAAGATTTAGTTTCAGTGACCAACGAGAACATCACCTATAGTGATAATTAATTATATTCCATCTTTTTTCCAGGGCACCACTGATGAGAGGAATCACAAGTTGATTGTTATAAATCGACCTCAAAACTCCACATTTCATTATAAATAAACATAAATATTACTATAAATGAGGCGCAGACTATCAACAAGTACCAGTCTTGGTTTATATTGTCTGTACTATGTACATCATTCTCAGTGAAATTTGCTAAGTTTATAGTTTACTAAAACGAGAGTTGAATAAATTTACAGATCAGTAAGTTTAGAGCTGAGTAGATTTAGGTCTCAGTAAATTTTGAATTTAGCAGTTGAAGAATCTTTTAGATATCAAACCATGTTGCAGTCAACTCAAGCTGCGTGTTGTATACATATAGTGAACATTATTCACACAAATACAACCTCCTACCACTGTCACCACTCCGGAAAACATGCACCTTCTCCGCCGATGAGAGGAGCTACTCACATCAGAAATGACTCGTCCATGTTGAATCATTGGTTTTATGCCGCTGTCGCTACAGAGCTATGTTATTTGGCTCGGGCAGGAGGACAATTTCGTATTTGGCAAGATGGTCAGTAGGCTGTGATCAGCGTATCTATGGGACTCTAGCTACTTCTTGATCCTGGCTGCATCTATGAAAGGCAGCTCTTTCTGGAATGTGACCTGTGCAAGAACTTATATTGAAAGTGTCTCAGTTCAGCGTGCACAACATCGAATGATAGTTAACGAATGTATTGTTTATAGTCTGTTGAGAGTTGTACACTCATATTTAGGATACTGATAACAAAATTTGTCAATAGTCAAAAAGGGTAAGTATATCTCGGTTTTTGCCATTTATTTCACCAGATTCCGTGTTGAACAGTTGTACGAACTGGCGAATGTAAAGCCACATTAATCCTGGCCCGAAAAGATTACTTGTTTACATCGCCATTGGGATTTGTAATTGGTTGTCCCCTCCCGAATCTGAACCATCGAGAGTTGTGTTTTTCCATAAGTCTACATTTGGCCCTAGAATGCCATAAATCCTGACGCAGCCAGTGATTGCGTGCACTGCATATTCAGATTCATGGCAAATGAATTGCATAGCGAGCCTCTGCTGAGACAAGGTGTTGACAGATAGTGTTCAAGTGTATAAACTCTGATGGGTCGCCTCTTAAATGGGTGGCTTTGAAGATATTCGTACAAAGTTTTGTGTAACCAGGGCAACGAAAACAGACACGCCCGTTTAAATTAAGAGAAGCTACTGAAATCAAATATCGTTGCATGTTGCCGTTAAACCTTAGCATATTTTTGTTCCACCTCTTTGAAGTCGTTGAAGATGGAAACCAGTCTTCTAGAGCACATTGTTCAAATACTTCATGTTGAAGAGTTATACTATGTGATTTCAGTTATATTGCTTAGCGGAGTCGTTACAAACATCATCAACATTTCTGTATTTGTAAAGATGGACCTTCGAGATACCACCAATATAAGTCTTCTAGCACTTTCTGTTTCTGATTGTGCGTTTCTTGTTTTGGGTTTATTGTTATACTTATGTTATTTACTGGATTTGAAACACGTAGAATTAATTTTGCTGGTCAGAACAACAGACATTGCCACGTTTATTTTAGCCAGATTTTACTATTGTTTTAAACGGATCAGTAATTGGATAATGGCGTTTATCACCTGTGAGAGATGTCTATGTATCATTCTACCTCTAAAAGTGCACGACATCATCACACCACGAAGATCTGTTGTTATTCTCATTGTTATTGGAGTAACCATGACAATAGCAACAACTCCCTTGTACGTAGTTTCCGATTACATGTTTAGACTAAATTCATCAACAAACCGAACTCTGCAGCTGTCAGTTTATGCTAAACAAATTCTGGAAATGGTGTCTATGGCGACTGGTATCTCCTTCGCTTTGACCATGCTAACGCTTGCTTGGGTTATCGTCTGTACTACTATTTTGGTCTCCGCTCTCAAAAGAAGCAGCAGTTGGAGGGCTGGGACAGGAAAAACTCTGATATCAAATAGCATAACCATACGCGAGAAAAAAGTTATCAAGATGGTCACTGTACTTCTGTTAATTTTCCTCGCCGCCTTTTTCCCGGACTGCGCAGTTTTAATTGCTCAAGCCATGGAGCCGGAACTAAGCCTGTCCGGTAAATACCACCAGTTATACACGGGGCTTCTTCGCGTGACAGAGACGATTCTGTTTACCACCATGTCAGCCAACATTCTGATCTATCTGAAAATGAGTTCCAAATACAGGCAAACGTTTGAGCTATATTTGTGTAGAATACAACCACAAGTTTAGTGCATCTACTCTCCTACATTCTGGAACATCTCTGTTTTAGTAATAAAGCAACAGAGCAGCTCGTGAATGTGAGCAATTTCATGTCTTATGTGTGTTATGTCTCGTGACTGCAGTACCTAGTTCTTTGACTTGTATATGTGTGTATTTTGAACATTCATGGAACATCAAAGAATAAAATGGTTTGGTCATTTTGTCAGAATGAAACAAAAACAGATAGCAGCTAAAATGTGTTATATGAGAACAACAGGCAACAACGTGAGAGGTAGACCAAGAAAGAGATGGGTCGAAGGGCGTAAAAGACACACTAAAAAAACGCAGTATGACATTAACACAAGCTGGGCAACCAGCAAAAAACGTGAAGCAACATCTAACTCCTCTTTGAGACACAAGCAGCAGGACAACAGACAAATAAATGTCATGAATCTCGAGGTGTTTCGTATGTTGTTTGTTATATTCAGTGTTATAATATATATATATTATTTCTTTACTAGGCACATGATGATTAGAAGTTTTTGAGAGTCACTACCAGGCACTTAATACATCTATCCATTTATTTTAAAAAAAAAATCGACCCACAGCACTATAATTGTTATAACTGTAGTTTGGTTTCTTTGTGCCAAGTATGTTGGCTAAGAATCGTTAATTCCAACAAAACGAGTGGACAAGACCGGTACTCTAGTACCCAGTGAGGGTTAGGGTTGTCGGAGGAGGGCTGGGGAGAGGGGGGGGGGGACGACGCTTAATGTTAAGTGGCATTGAGAGCCGACCGTTCATTGAGCAGTAGAACGTAAATAGCCCAGTAAAATCAAACAGAGCAAAAACAACAACAAAATGGATTGCTTGGTTCTGCAAATTACTGAAAGAACACGCAACTAACATTATCTTATATCATATCTATATAAAATCACATATATCTATAATGGGTGTACTGGTGGTCTGGTGATTTGTTAAATAATATCATTACCAACACATGACTGCAGTCTACATCAAGCTGGTCTAGTATTTACAGATACCCTAGTTATAAATTGTTTGAAGGTTGAACGAGGTATCTGTGTTTGCCCTATTGGCTTGCCATCCAGAGTGAGATAATGCAATCTCAGGGTGCGACACCTATAGGTAGCAGCCGAAAGGGATGAAACGACATACAGGCACTATAATGCTATCCTACTCGTGATTGGTGTAACCATGGCAGCTACAGTCGTGACAGTGTACCTGGTTACTGCTTAAAAGTTGAGGCTAAACATCGCCACACACCAAACGTTACCAACGCTTGCTGACACGAACCTCATCCTAGACATTGAACCTGTGGATACCAGTGTCAGTTGTACTCTAAACCTGCTGATGATTGTCTGTACATACATTTTGTATTCGCTGTGAAAAGAAGTAGTAGATCTAGAGCCGGTAGTTCTTCCACTTCTCTAAAACAGTCCACACGGGACAGAAAAATTATCCAGATGATCACTTTACTTTTAATTAATTTCATCGCTGTATGTTGTTGTTTGCTCAAGCGGTACAATCGGTGTTGTCATTGATCGGCAATAGGAATAAACTCACAGGGAGCAAGTACAGCAGGGATCTACCAGTCATCAGTAGAAGTTATCCTCGTCGACAAGTGTTTCGGCCCACGATTTCTCCTAGACACTTTCGGAGGTGTGCCCACCTGAGTTCATGAAGCTCAGGGCTGGTACCCTGCTGCACGAAATTACCGAATCGTGTTTTTCTTTCGGATAGGGACAAGACGACTTGGTGATTTGCAGATGGTACTGTGAGATAAGAAGTCGTCGCGGCAGCCTAATTAGAACAGTCAGCGTACCTGGACGACCGAGCGACAAGCTTACGATTGGTTTACCGGACACATGTTGGACTTTTGTTAGCAAGTGGCAGAGGATCACTGGCAGACAATTCGGACACGATGGACTTTCAAGGAATGAAAAACTCTTTTCCGCTAGACACCCGGACCAGCTCACCGAGGCCCGTCCCCTACGTTGTTTCGCTGCGTCCAAAGCCAGCTCGAGGCAAATATAAACATCGACAAATAATTATTCTCCATATCACGGAAACTCTACTCTTTGGGAGCTTATTATCTACCTGATTATGAGCTCCAAGTACAGGCAGACGTTCCAAGCGTGGTTTTGTAAAGTATAAAATTGTACAAGAGCTCCCATATTTTTACAGACCAATCGGCACTAGGTGGGTAAGGTGGTCAGCCTTACGCCGACAAAGACTATAAACATTATTAAAAGTCTATGGTTAAGCACCAGCGCGAAAGTACAAGACAAGATTCTGAGAGCATGCATTTTTCCTATGGCACTATACGTATGTCAGTAGTTGAATATCTCATAATCATCAAAGACCAAAACATGGACTTTTTATTTAAAGTACTATAAAAAAAAACTTCTCAGGATACCATGGACTAAGAAGAAAAGAAAAACTGACATCCTAAAAGATTTGAACACCAAGGAAGATTGGCTGGTAAATAGCATCTTGTCTCGGAAACTGAAATAGTTTGGCCATATCAAGCACCACGGCGAATGGAAAGAAAAATAGTAGAAGGTATGGTACCAGGAAAGATGGACAGAATAATAGTAGAAGGTATGGTACCATGAAAGATGGACAGAATAATAGTAGAAGGTATGGTACCATGAAAGATGGACAGAATAATAGTAGAAGGTATGGTACCAGGAAAGATGGACAGAATAATAGTAGAAGATATGGTACCATGAAAGATGGACAGAATAATAGTAGAAGGTATGGTACCAGGAAAGATGGACAGAATAATAGTAGAAGGTATGGTACCAGGAAAGATGGACAGAATAATAGTAGAAGGTATGGTACCAGGAAAGATGGACAGAATAATAGTAGAAGGTATGGTACTAGGAAAGATGGACAGAATAATAGTAAAAGGTATGGTATCGAAAAGAGGGACCAGCAAGAAAATGGCACAAGATGACATCTTGGAACATGGCTGGATTTAAACTGATAAAACCCTAAGCTATATAATCCCTGAGGCCTCTACTGTTTTACATTAGACAAAGCTTTAAAACATATTTACCTTTTAAACATATAAATAATGAAAATATATTGTCATTTACTTGTTGAAAAAAAAAATAAACAAGGCGTCTGCAAAATCACATACATTTTATTCTACAGTATAATTCTACTTAAGAAAATTGCGCGTGTGATCAAAAAAAAAAAAAAAAAGGAAATAATTGAGGCCTCTGTAGGCTGTGAAGCCCTAAGTTGTAACTTAGCTCATGTTTAAATCCGGCCTTGTCTTGAGTAGACAAGTGAACGAGGCGGGAAAGCTGGCGAGAGTCCGAGTTTTTTTTTTTCTGGCTCACCGTAGTGAAATGCAAATGTTCTGCAACATGATTACAATACGTCTGCATCCCCACACGCTGATCTGACAAACAAATAAAACATGTCGAATGAGTTTTATAACAAAATAATAAATGCTGTCTCAGTCATTTCTGATATTCTTGTTCCATTAACACTGTCATCTTCATCTTCTTCTTGTCTCGACTCCTGCAAAGCCTCGCGGCGTCAGGCCAGGAAGAGATATCTGGAACGGGTCCTTCTGTTCGTTTCGTGTGAAATACTTTTCAGTGTCTCTGATATTTCCGCGATCCATATTCTGCCTGGTCGACCTCTGGGTCTGTTTAACCTTGCTATCTGTGGTGCCTTGTCTGATGCATGGCCAAACTATTTGATCTGTTGTCTACCGATGAAGTTCAGTATTAGTTCTGTGCCGACTCTCTTTGTAATATCATCATTCCTTGGTCGATCTTTCCTCGTTACACCTACCATGCTACGTAACAAGTTCACTTCTGTCGCGATTATTTTTCCTCTGTCTTCTGCAGACAGTGTCCATGTTTGACACTGACAGCACAGCGTTTGTAAGAATATTGCGTCGACTAATGTTTTTTCAGTGTTCATATTCACGTGCTTGCATTTCAAAATTCGTGCCATTGATCCTTAAACTTATTTAGCTATACTGCATGTTTGTGGCATTTCTTTATCCATCCTTCCGTTTTCTGAAGAAGAAATAACCTCCCTATACATGCAAAGTACTTGCCTACTTTAACTGATGTTTATCAATGTTGAAGTTGGTGCTTCTTTCTTTTCTGGAGACTGTCATCAATTCTGTTTTGTCTACATTGACCTTCGTATTATGGTAGTCGCAGTCTGAGTGGGGTCTAATAACTTTATAGCTAAACTTCTGTTGGTGATTTGAACGTATTCTCATTGGGTCGGGATGCTAGGTCGGCCAGTGGACACTGCGGTAGCCACAACTCAACAAGTGATTCCTATCACTTCCTCTCCAAATCATGTGCTTTCCTATGCAGGCGACGGGGCTAAGAAGCAGACACCACAAACATCAAATACAGAAAAGTTCATAGAGACATGGAATGCAAAGACTACTTAAATATTTATGGCATATTAAAAGAAAATGCACTCCTGATTGAAATCACACCATAAACAGACAAGCCAATAGAAAACAAGAAAGAATTCACAAATAATAATTTTGTATAGCTATATCCTGCAGATATCAAGATCTCTGTAATTTGCCTCATTTGTTTAATTTCACGTTTAATTTTATCTTCGTGTGATCGATCGAAAGAAAGTACTCTCCTAACGTAAACGTCAATACGTTGTAGAACAAGCAGAAACTCACAGAACTTTACACAAACGACAAGAAACTATTCTGTCAATAAAATATCTGCACTGTCAGTTTTCAGTTGTTTATTTTGTTAACCGATTCTTGTTTGATCGTTTGTTTGAATATCCACATTTGTGGTCTGAAACAGAACGAGAATATTCTATTTGCCGATAATCCGGTCTTAATAAGGTAATAAATTATTTTCCACAAAAAATAGTCCGTGAGATGATTAATACACAAATACTCAAGATAATGTAGTATCGATTATACACTTACTAAGGTACAAGAAAAATCACCGGATAATTGTTTAACAAACAGGGATGTAGGGATATGTGAAGACAGAAGATAAAGCTTGGTTAAAACAAACTTGCAAACATTTAACAGATATGCAGAAACCTCCAACACAAGATATATGATAAGGCTATTTCATTGTACAGCTCCAGTAATGTGTTTAGTGACATAGTCTATGGCAGCATATTTTCCAGGTCTGTCTGTTACAAACAGTTTGAAATATTTCTTTTCCAAATACTGATATCATTATTGTGCTTTCTTCGGGCTTCTTCTCGTTCAACGGCTGTAAACTCCGTCGGAAAGTTCTGCCTTCTCGCGTCCATTTCTGAAGTTTAATTTGGTTCTAGAACTTGAGTTTCGCTTCCACACACGTTTTACAGACTATTTGTGTGTTCCTTACCTCTCACGCGGATGCACACAGACTTCGAAGAAACCAGCTTAATTAGTCGCCTTTTACGACATGCTTGTTAGGGGGCACTGGATCTTTATTTGTTTTCCCCAAATAAGACCACTGTACCCACACGAGGATTTTTTTTCTTTCTATTCTTTCTTCATTTCTTTCTTCATTTCTTTCTTTCTTCTACTCTAAGTATGAAACGATGACACATTTCTTTCCTTTTCTTCTTCTTAATCACAATTACATCATTGCCCCTTTCTTGTTCATTTTATGTAAGATTGTTCATAATTAGATGATGTTTGCAGCTAAAGACAGATAAGGTGGCTTGTCTAACTCCAATCATTTGTTGTCTTTTACGACATGTTTGGTCGGTTACAGAATTATACATCTTGATCGGTTACCCCGTAATAAGTCTGGTAGATGACAGTGTAATATATGTGGCGGTTAATTCACTGCTTTTTTATGGTTTCTGTTGACAGAATATCTTGGACAAAGAAGAGGAGAACTATGGACATCTTAAAAGATCTGGACATCAAGGAAGATTGGCTAATAAACATCATTCTTTCTCGGAAGCTGAAATATTTTGATCATATCAAGCGCCACGACGGATTGGAAAAAATTATAGCAGAAGGCATGGTTCCAGGAAGGAGGGGCAGAGGCCGACCGACACGAAGATGGGCACAGGATATAAGTGACTCCTTGAGTATGAAAGTACATGAGGCGGGAGAGCTGGCGAGAGACAGGGTTTCTTTCATGCAGACTGTGATGAGAGCGACGTTCTGCAAAGGACCTGCTTCATGATGATGATGATGATAATGGTGACACAAGACAAAACTGGCTGTCACCCAAAAATAACAATACATGATCAAGAAATTGAAAATGTCACAATCTTTTAATATCTAGGCTCTGTAATAATCAGCCATAAAGACCGTTTCACTGAATTTAAAAAGAGGATAGCCATAGCAATGCAAAGATTAAACAGCATTAAAAGTCTATGGTTAAGCACCAGCAAGAAAATAAAATGCATCTTTCCTGTAGCAACATACGGATGTGAGTCGTGGACTATCTCCTATCTTCCCTGTAGCAACATACGGATGTGAGTCGTGGACTATCTCCCATCTTCCCTGTAGCAACATACGGATGTGAGTCGTGGACTATCTCCCATCTTCCCTGTAGCAACAGACGGATGTGAGTCGTGGACTATCTCCCATCATCCCTGTAGCAACAGACGGATGTGAGTCGTGGACTATCTCCCAGTTTCCCTGTAGCAACATACGGATGTGAGTCGTGGTCTATCTCCCATCTTCCCTGTAGCAACAGACGGATGTGAGTCGTGGACTATCTCCCATCTTCCCTGTAGCAACATACGGATGTGAGTCGTTGACTATGTCCTAGTCGTTAGGGAAGAAGACAGGGGCTTTTGAGCTAAAATGCTGTAGAAAGATTCTCAGAAAATCATAGACAAAGAAGAGAAGCGCTAACATTTTTTAAAATCTTAACATTAGGAAATATTGGCTAATAAACAGCATCTTGTCTCAGAAGCTAAAATATTTTGGTCATATGATATATGCATATTGAATACGAAAGTACACGAGGCGGGAGAGCCATGGAGAGACCGAGTTTCTTTCAGTCAGACCGTGTTAAGATCGACGGTATGCAAAGAACCTGCTACACGATGATGATGATGATAGTAAAACAAGTGAATAAGTAAGACCCTAACTCAGAGCACAGAACTCTCAATGACTAACAGTGCGCAGAGCACAGAGCTTTCAATGACTAACAGTGCGCAGAGCACAGAGCTTTCCATGACTAACAGTGCGCAGAGCACAGAGCTATCAATGACTAACAGTGCGCAGAGCACAGAGCTATCAATGACTAACAGTGCGCAGAGCACAGAGCTATCAATGACTAACAGTGCGCAGAGCACAGAGCTCTCAATGACTAACAGTGCGCAGAGCACAGAGCTATCAATAACTAACAGAGCGCAGAGCACAGAGCTATCAATGACTAACAGTGCGCAGAGCACAGAGCTATCAATGACTAACAGTGCGCAGAGCACAGAGCTCTCAATGACTAACAGTGCGCAGAGCACAGAGCTATCAATGACTAACAGAGCGCAGAGCACAGAGCTATCAATGACTAACAGTGCGCAGAGCACAGAGCTATCAATGACTAACAGTGCGCAGAGCACAGAGCTTTCAATGACTAACAGTGCGCAGAGCACAGAGCTATCAATGACTAACAGTGCGCAGAGCACAGAGCTATCAATGACTAACAGTGCGCAGAGCACAGAGCTATCAATGACTAACAGTGCGCAGAGCTCCCAATGACTAACAGTGTGCAGAGCACAGAGCTATCAATGACTAACAGTGCGCTGAGCACAGAGCTATCAATGACTAACAGTGTGTAGAGCACAGAGCTTTCAATGACTAACAGTGTGCAGAGCACAGAGCTTTCAATGACTAACAGTGCGCAGAGCACAGAGCTTTCAATGACTAACAGTGCGCAGAGCAGAGAGCTTTCAATGGCTAACAGTGTGCAGAGCACAGAGCTTTCAATGACTAACAGTGCGCACAGCACAGAGCTTTCAATGACTAACAGTGTGCAGAGCACAGAGCTTTCAATGACTAACAGTGCGCAGAGCACAGAGCTTTCAATGACTAACAGTGCGCAGAGCACAGAGCTATCAATGACTAACAGTGCGCAGAGCACAGAGCTTTCAATGACTAACAGTGCGCAGAGCACAGAGCTTTCAATGACTAACAGTGTGCAGAGCACAGAGCTTTCAATGACTAACAGTGTGCAGAGCACAGAGCTTTCAATGACTAACAGTGTGCAGAGCACAGAGCTTTCAATGACTAACAGTGCGCAGAGCACAGAGCTTTCAATGACTAACAGTGCGCAGAGCACAGAGCTATCAATGACTAACAGTGCGCAGAGCACAGAGCTTTCAATGACTAACAGTGCGCAGAGCACAGAGCTATCAATGACTAACAGTGTGCAGAGCACAGAGCTTTCAATGACTAACAGTGCGCAGAGCACAGAGCTATCAATGACTAACAGTGCGCAGAGCACAGAGCTTTCAATGACTAACAGTGCGCAGAGCACAGAGCTTTCAATGACTAACAGTGCGCAGAGCACAGAGCTATCAATGACTAACAGTGCGCAGAGCACAGAGCTTTCAATGACTAACAGTGCGCAGAGCACAGAGCTTTCAATGACTAACAGTGCGCAGAGCACAGAGCTATCAATGACTAACAGTGCGCAGAGCACAGAGCTATCAATGACTAACAGAGCGCATACTGAACAAACAGAGATACTGTACGAGCATACAGAACTGCCATAAATAAATAATAATAATAAAAACACGCATTGATTGAATGCAAGCCGTACTGACTGAGTGTGGTGGACAGGGTTACTAGCAGAAGGTGAGGTGGCGTTACAGGACCTAGTGGACAGGGTGGAAGGGGGCTGGGGCGGGGGAGTCAAATAGAAACGCCCTGTATTGCTGCCAATGAAAAAAAAAGAGTTAGTGAAAGATATGAAAAGTCAGATGAAATCTTGGTTGTGAAGAAGGCACCTGATTGATTGACTGGCTCAGGATAGAGAGTACTGACACGCTATAAAAAGTATTGACTGAATATGCAATGCTTTAGGTGAGTTTAGAAAGCCCAGATAGAAATACTTCATCAATAGTTTTCAAGCCAGAGACAAGCAAGCCAGAGAAGCCAAATGTAGTTCTAAAGGTACCAGGGATCACTTCAAAAGATGCCCAGACAGAGACACTACAGAGAACCATGGCTCTTGCTATGCTTGATGAGAAGTATCCAAATACCACGTGGACTCGGGTTTTCACCGGCGGCTCTGCTACAGATGCAGTCAGAAAGGGGAGTTGTTTAATATACATTAAACCCCCTAGCAGTAGAGCAGAAACTCTCTCTCTACCAGCAGGTGACATCTGCACTAACTTCAGAGCTGAGGCAACTGCCCTCCTTTCTGCAGTCCAACATCTCATCACTCAAGATCACAGAGGGCACACAATTGTTATATTAATGACTCATTGTCTGTTCTCTAAGCACTATCAAGCAAAAAAAACAAGACAAACTAATTGCAGATCTAAGGACCAACATTGGCTTACTCTCCAAGGAAGCAGAACTGGTCTTGCAGTGGATACCAGCCCATTGTGGTATTCAAGGAAATGAGAGAGCAGATGAGTTGGCAAAAGCTGGGAGTAATCTTCCACAACCTCATCCACCACACAGCTACAAGGAAACCAAAACAGCACTAAAGCAGTCTTTCAAGCGGGAGTGGAGAAAGCAGAATAAAGATTACAGACCAGAGAGTGACAGCATAAATAAACTCAACAGGAAAGAACAAACATCAATTTTTAGACTTCGGACTGGACACTGTGGTCTTTGAGCACACCTGTACAGGATAGGCATAAAAGAATCTGCTGCCTGTGATTGTGGAGCAGAAAGACAGACCCCTGAGCACATACTACAGCACTGCCCTAATCTCTCCCAGCAAAGACTGTGGATCTGGCCCAGGGGATCCACATTGCGAGAGAAGCTATGGGGGACTGGTGGCGGCCTTAAACGCACAATCCTATTTTTGACCCAGACGGGACTCAATGTGTAGCATGACTGATGTCGAACGCAGAAGAAAAAGAAGTTTTCAATATTTCCGTTATTTTACGTATCTCCTTACAGCTAGTTCTGTACTCCTCTTCTGCGAGTATCAATCAGTACCCGTGGATTTAGTTCTCGCAAGGATTTCCGACGAACTTCTATTCTCGTGCAATGTACCTGTTTAGACAACTTAGCTAAAAAAAAAGAGACAACAGCAATTGCAGCAGAAGCAGAGACAAGTGAGACGACAAAACTACGACACTGGGCTACAACCTGGTATTAGTGAGACGACAAAACTACGACACTGAGCTATACCCTGGTATCAGTGAGACGACAAAACTACGACACTGGGCTCCAACCTGGTATCAGTGAGACGACAAAACTACGACACTGGGCTACAACCTGGCGTCAATGAGACGACAAAACTACGACACTGGGCTACAACCTGGTATTAGTGAGACGACTAAACTACGACACTGGGCTACAACCTGGTATCAGTGAGACGACAAAACTACGACACTGGGCTACAACCTGGTATTAGTGAGACGACAAAACCACGACACTAGGCTACAACCTGGTATCAGTGAGACGATAAAACCACGACACTGGGCTATAACCTGGTATTAGTGAGACGACAAAACCACGACACTGGGCTATAACCTGGTATCTGTGAGACGACAAAACCACGACACTGGGCTATAACCTGGTATTAGTGCGACGATAAAACCACGACACTGGGCTATAACCTGGTATCTGTGAGACGACAAAACCACGACACTGGGCTATAACCTGGTATTAGTGAGACGACAAAACCACGACACTGGGCTATAACCTGGTATTAGTGAGACGACAAAACCACGACACTGGGCTACAACCTGGTATCAGTGAGACGACAAAACCACGACACTGGGCTATAACCTGGTATCAGTGAGACAACAAAACCACGACACTGGGCTATAACCTGGTATCAGAAAGACGACAAAACCACGACACTGGGCTACAACTGGTTTTTTTTTTTTTTCTTTTTGAACCTATCGTATCTCATTAATAGTAAGGATGAATGTCAGCCCCTGCCTTCCCTAAATTAGAAAAAAATCTACGCCCGCACCAAATACCCCCCCCCCCCCTTTTTTTCCCAATTTTTTTCTTTATGTTTTTGTTTTGTTTATACACGTGTGTTAGATGAAATAGATTATTAATTTTGCTGTTTAACACATTATCATTTGTAGTATTGGGCACTCAAATAAGGCTTAGCTCTCTTTAACTCTCACTGCTTATAAATGTGCAAGCCGGGGGGGGGGGGGAGAGGTGTACCCCACCCCCCCTTTTCCCCAATGTTTTCTGTGTTTCGACGCCCCAGGTTTGCATTTCCCCAATCTCAAATGTGCTGGGTTCTCAATTTATCAGAGTGAAACTCAGACAGCCTATGTCTGGTTGATGAAACTCTCTGTGCTGCTTAACATAATTGCCTTGTCCAGTAACGACGTCGGTAGACGCACTCCTTATACAATCTAGTTTCCTTCAACAGACTCAGACTTTCAGTGGATGAGTGATTATACCATATGTAAAGCAGGATAGTACTTTCTTTCTTTCTTTCTTTCTTTCTTTCTTTCTTTCTTTCTTTCTTTCTTTCTTTCTTTCTTTCTTTCTTTCTTTCTTTCTTTCTTTCTTTCTTTCTTTCTTTCTTTCTTTCTTTCTTTCTTTCTTTCTTTCTTTCTTTCTTTCTTTCTTTCTTTCTTTCTTTCTTTCTTTCTTTCTTTCTTTCTTTCTTTCTTTCTTTCTTTCTTTCTTTCTGTCGTTGTGTGTCAGTGGGTGTGTGTGTCTGCGTGTATCTGTGTGTGTGTGCCTGTGTGTATGTATGTTTGCGTATGCGTCTGCGTCTGTCTGTCTGTGGGGGGTGTGTGTGTATGTGTCTGCGATTGTGTATGTGTTTGTGTGTTTGCGGGTGTGTGTCTGCAAGTGTATCTGTGTGTATTTGTGTGTGTCTGCCTCTCTGTGTGTTTGTGCATGTGTGTATGTATGTGTGTGTGCGGGTTTGTGTGCCATCGTGCGTGTGTGTATATGTGTGTGTTTTGAGTCTGTGCGCGTATGTGTGTTTGTTTGTGTGTGTGTCTGCGTTTGTTTCTGTGGGTGTGTCTGTGTGTGCATGTGTGTATCTGTATGTATATGTGTGGAATGTGTGTACATGTGTGTGTAGGTAGGTAGGTATGTGGGTGAATGGGTTGTGTTTATGTGTGGGTGTCTCTCTCTCTCTCTCTCTCTCTCTCTCTCTCTGTCTCTGTCTCTCTCTCTGTATGTTTGTGTGTTTATGTGTGAGTCTCTCTCTCTCTATCTCTCTCTCTCTCTCTCTCTCTCTCTCTCTCTCTCTCTCTCTCTCTCTCTCTGTATGTTTGTGTGGATGTGCTTGTCAAGATAAACAGTTATTAAGAATGTCCTGTCTGTCTTGCACTATATTTTTGCCATAGACTTGATCAACTGAATTAAAAATAAAACCGACACTCATTCTGGTAAAACCTGTACTTGTGACGTTAGCTAAACAGCTTCAATATGTTAATCAGCAATTGTTATTGCTTGACAAATAAATAATTATTGTCTGTTTAAGAAAATCCACGCACTAAAAGACTAATTAAAAAAGGGACAAAAAGGGGGGGGGGGGGGGGTGAGTAGAGGTTCTTAAGATATACAACAGGAAACATATGGGACGTTTGTCAGGTGGCAACTGGTACTATTAGCATGTCGTCTCTTCGACGGCTACTGAAGAGGAGACGGCGCACATGTGGGAATGTTTGATGTGGTGTAATGAATTCATTTATTCATTCATTATCTGATGTTGTTCTTTTTAATTTCAGAAAGAGAAAAGAAAAGGAAGCGGAATCTTTCAAGAGCAGTGGGACCGGCCTCCTTGGTTTCTGACATTACAAAAGTCTTCAGTAAGACCAGGATCATTTATCATATGTGCGTGTTTACATATGGACAAACTCCAAAAGCAAGGAGGTATTTAGAAAAACATACACCTGCATTACAAATGTAAGTTAGGTATATCGGCTAAAATAATACATAAAATATGTATTCCATTTGCTCTGAAAAGCTAAAATGTTTAGACTTTGCTTCAGGCTAGAATCTAACATTTTAAACACAAATTGCAGGCATCGAGTGGTACTGATGGCAACAGAGTTTACATGACGTGTCAGACCATGTAACAACTTCAGGCTAACCGCGCCTTGATTATAGAATCGTTTGCCTTCAGATACAAAAAATATTAACTTTCAGAGAAAGGTACTTGACCCACAGCCAACTAGACCATTGACATTTTCAAAAACAAATGTTTACCATGTTCACATCTGAAATGTGTTCATTTTCCGAAGTTATTGGTAGCATTCGCTACAGAGTAATTTCCTGCTAAGCGACACGCTAACCGCTACAAATGCTAAATTCCAGCATCTCTGGAACCCAGACGGTACAGGATAATGTCCCTGAGGATTTGTCGGGGTTATATTTCTTCTACTTCTACTCAGCAATATCTCTTGTTGGAGTGATTGCCAACATGATCAACATGATTGTGTTTGTACTCATGGACCTGCAAGATGCCACAAACATCAGTCTCCTAGGCCTGTCTGTATGTGACTTCTGCACCCTGGTCTGTTCTTTTCTCATGAGCGTCTGCTATTTCCCTGTGGCAGACAGATCCAGTGTCATTTTTAGTGTAGCAGACTTCGGCGCGATGATCTTTGGCAAAACGTACTTTTGTTTCAAGAGAATAGGCAACTGGATCATCGCTTTCATCACCTGTGAGAGGTGTTTGTGTATTGTTCAACCACTTAAAGTGCACGATATCATCACGCCAGGCCGGTCTGTGATCATTCTAGTGGTAATTTCCGTAACTATGACGGTAACCGAGACGACTTCTTTCATCTCTTCGAACTACCAGTTTAATCTAAACATCGCCAAAAACAAAACGTCATTGCTGTCTTTGTATACCAGTATTGTATTGAGAATGGAATCAATATCGATAAGTATTTCTTTTGTAATGAACGTTCTGACTCTTGTATGGATGGCCATTTGTACCATAATTCTGGTTTTGAATATAAAGAAGAACAGCAAGTGGAGGAGTGGATCTTCCGGAAATTTGAATTCCGGCAAAATATCGGCACGTGACAGAAAAGTGATCAAGATGGTTACACTACTGATGTTCATCTTCATGGCTGCCTTTGTTCCCGAATGTGCAGTTTTGTTCGGCCAGGCGGTAGAGCCAGAGCTATCCCTGTTTGGTAAATATAGATATTTGATGAGTATTTTCCTGTTTACGACGGAGACACTGTTTATTCTTAACGCTTCAGTGAACATTATAGTCTATCTGTATATGAGCTCAAACTACAGGCAGACTTTCACGCTGTATTTTTGTTGTGGGAAACAGTCGCAGAAGTAGGGTCGAGTTCCAGACTTTATTAAATGGCACTACAAGTACTTTTGATACAGTTTTATTCCCTATAAAGTGTGGGTATTTACACCAAATAAATTGGCATCGGAGTAACAGAATGAAGGTGTAACATAATCAAGAAGAGGTAAGGCACTGTTTCTCTGCTAGCCTACCTGGCACTCCAGGGGAAGGTGGAGAATCTGTGTTGCTGTGATTAAGATGTAAAATCCCCGCGTCAATGAACTATTTGTACTGAAAGTTAACTGCCTGGTTGTTTAGCTGCAATACTGTCTTGCCCGTCCATCGAGAGCAAGTCGTAAACGACCAGGAACAGTCTAGGACGACGACCGAACGACTCTTTTGATAGAGTATAATAACGGAGGTTAAGTCTAAAGCTACGGTTGCTTATGTAATTCGTTGCAATGGCTTCTTTACTGAAGAAAACATCCAGCTTTATCCAGAGACAAAACTGAAACAAATCAATGAATACACATGAATGGGGCAGGTAGAACAAGAACTGATCCCTCTCCCTGCCACGAGACGTGCTGGATATATGGTGCTAGTCTTTTATGTTTATGTACCCATTAGCATCTAAGGATGTTGTGATGACTTTCATGTCTGTTGCTTTCATGTCTGTTGCTTTCATGTCTGTTGCTTTCATGTCTGTTGCTTTCATGTCTGTTGCTTCTGTCTCCAATGAAGAATTTAGTGCCCATTTTAGACGCAACTTGAATTGTCGCTCTGTTGGAAAATGCAACGCAAGGTACTACAGAGAAGTTGCCAGAGGTGTTATTGTCATCTTCACGAAAGATATAGCAGTAGAGTCTTCCGATCTAAAATGGAGGATTAGGCATTGCAGAATATTTAGCTTCGAAGTTATTTTTGCTAATGCAGTTTTCACGCATGGACGGTTGATACGGTTTCGCTGCCTGGGCTACTGAGTATAATGCTTGGTGCAGGCCTGTGAGCTGTATTTTTCATGTGGAATGTTTTTCAACTGTGCAGCGGTTGTGTGGTGGTATTCAGTATGGTCGGTAGCCGGTTTACGTGTGAGCTGGTGATATACCTTGTATAATAGTTCTACGTGTATAGACACAACTTATCAAGCCATACTACTTCTATCAACGATAAACTGCATTTCTAGTAGCGAATGCTGGTTTTGGCGTCTCTGGCAACTGTCATACGCATTTCCTGCGTGCGTAGATTTCTGGATTGAACCGGGACTAACAGTTCACTAGTTTTTGAAATGGGATTATAGGGGATAGTTCAATTGATTTTCACTGGCATTGGAACGGAGTAAGTTTTGGAAAACCCGATTTCTGTGAAGAGGAAACCTCGACTAAGACTAAAAATATAAACTTAAAATTAAAGTCTAAAATTAAGACTGTAGGACTGAAATAGAGAGCAAAATACATTAATTGGCATTTATAGAATTAAAAGGAAGAATGTGGGATCAGATAATTCTCTATCTCTCAGCAACACCGTTGTATTGTTGCCATTTTATTCGTCTTTGTCTATGTACCGTTCCTCGGCTGAAAACGCCTGCAGAAAGTTGTGGCTGTCCACAACGTCAGCTCTCTACCTGTTTTAGAACCTGAGTGTTGTGTGCACATCCGTTTCACAGATCTGACTCATATGTATGCAGACTGTTGGCTATTTGCCTCTCAGGCAGATGCAATCCGACTTCAAAGGAAGCGCTGAATCAGTCAGTTCTTACCACATACGTTTGGGTAGGCAGTGGGTCTAGTTCTTATTTTCCCAAGAGTGGTACCTTGGAACCAACCAAGGTACAGTCATGGTTTTGTCTTCCGATCCACGATGAGACGTGCCTCAAAAAGAGAAGTTATATCTTTATGCCTGGAGAGAAGTTACTGCCTCAAAAGAGAAGTTTTATCTCCATGTCTCAAGAGAAGTTATATCACAGTGCCTTAAAAGAGAAGTTATACTTTCAAGCCTCAAAAGAAGTTATACCTCCACGCCTAAAGAGAAGCTATATCTCCATGTCTCAAGAGAAATTATATCTCCATGTCTGAAGAGAAATTATATCTCTATGTCTCAAGAGAAGTTATATGTCCATGCCCCAAGAGAAGTTATATGTCCATGCCTCAAGAGAAGATATATGTCCATGCCTCAAGAGAAGTAATATGTCCATGCCTCAAGAGAAATTATATCTCTATGTCTCAAGAGAAGATATATGTCCATGCCTCAAGAGAAATTATATCTATATGTCTCAATAGAAGATATATGTCCATGCCTCAAGAGAAATTATATCTCTATGTCTCAAGAGAAGATATATGTCCATGCCTCAAGAGAAGATATATGTCCATGCCTCAAGAGAAGTTATATGTCCATGCCTCAAGAGAAGTAATATGTCCATGCCTCAAGAGAAGATATATGTCCATGCCTCAAGAGAAGATATATGTCCATGCCTCAAGAGAAGTAATATGTACATGCCTCAAGAGAAGATATATGTCCATGCCTCAAGAGAAATTATATCTCTATGTCTCAAGAGAAGTTATATGTCCATGCCTCAAGAGAAGTAATATGTCCATGCCTCAAGAGAAATTATATCTCTATGTCTCAAGAGAAGTTATATGTCCATGCCTCAAGAGAAGTAATATGTCCATGCCTCAAGAGAAATTATATCTCTATGTCTCAAGAGAAGATATATGTCCATGCCTCAAGAGAAGATATATGTCCATGCCTCAAGAGAAGTTATATGTCCATGCCTCAAGAGAAGTAATATGTCCATGCCTCAAGAGAAGATATATGTCCATGCCTCAAGAGAAATTATATCTCTATGTCTCAAGAGAAGTTATATGTCCATGCCTCAAGAGAAGTTATATGTCAATGCCTCAAGAAAAGTTATATCAGTGCCTCAAGAGAAGTTATATGTCAATGCCTCAGAGAAGTTATATGTCAATGCCTCAGAGAAGTTATATCTCCATCCCTCAAGAGAAGTTAGGAGGTGAAGCCAATAAATAAGACAAAAATGGCAGGGGAATGTAACTGGTGGTTTCTAAAGGTATTATTAAGTGACAGCAACATTAAACTTTACGTCTCTGTTCGTTAGGTGACGCTAGGTGTTGCAAGCGCATACGTAACACAGAAACAAAATGGTAACTGTACTTACGAAGCGTACCCTCACCGTTTTTATTTTGGGGTTGGGGGGGGGGGGGGCTAAATGGCTGCCTGCAAAGGACATTCATAGGGAAAGGCTTCATGCTCCGCTGACAAATTTTTATCCCGTAAAATAGTGCATAGCTGGGTAAAGAATTTTTCTCAAGGACCCTCTACTATTGTTGATGAAGACCGATCTGGTCGTCCTGTTGAGATTGTAACAGGTGCATCCATGCAGCGGGTGAAGGACATGATTAGAGGTGACAGGCTAGTAACGGTTGACTCTGTAGCAGTTGCAATAGGATGCTCACGTGGTTTTTTGATCTACTGAAAACCCACAGTGCGGGAGACATTTCATGAATGATTCAGAAGTTGAATGTGAAGTGAAAATGTGGTTTAGAAAACAGAGCACGCAGTTCCATGTAGCAGGTTTGGAAGAATTAATAAAATGATGAGACAAGTGCATTAATGTTGGTGGAAATTATGTTGAAAAATAAAGGGACACTGTACGTCTGAACCCGCCTGCGTTCATGGACCTCTGAACCATATATTATAGCTCCAGGACTACCACAGGTATCTGCAATTTCACCTGTACTTTTCAAAGTTTTTAGGAGCAAGATTGAGGTCTGGGAAACACCCGGAGTCGGCAGAATATTGACATTTGCAGATGATGTTCTCGTATGTACGAAAGGAAGTAGTCGTAATCAATTAGCACAAGAATTACAGGCGACATTAGATAAGGTGACCGACTGGTGTACATAGATGAGTGCTATAATTAACCCAAAAAGGCAACCGTCCTGTGGTGCTCTTTGGACAACAGGGTTATTAGAGCTGATGTTCCAAGCTTCAAAATAAATGGCAGGGACATCAAAAGAGACAGCAGACTGCGACACCTGGGAATCACCTTTGACAGAAGTTTGTCTTTCAGGGATCACATAGAGAAGGTGGTGACAAGGGCTCAGAAACTTCTTAAAAGGTCTTAATAAACGGTTTTCAAGTTGTAATCTTCTTTAGTTAACAACCATTTGTGAATTACTTATTCACTTACCCTCGTAAATCGCCATGTCTCAAGAAAGGTTATATCTGCATGCCTTAAGTAAAATTTCAGGCCTCGGGGTCATACGGTTGAGAAGTAAATATAATTAAAAAGCTGGCAGTTAGATGGTTGCATTATCAGACATTGCCTTGACGATCTCGACACAATATAAGTCCTGAGGTGGTTAACTAACCTTCGATGTAATAATCAATAAGACTTGGGTCATGTTTAATGTCTACAAATTTGCAACGATTCCATAGTGAGGTTAAATTACTGGCCCGGAGACATGCTAGCGTTTAGCTGACTGTTTGGAACAGTCTTGTCAACTTTCCTATCTTTCTTATCTTTCCTAAGTTGTTTAATCACCCTCTTACTCTCTCCCATTTCTGTCGGTCTGGCGGGTATTTTATGTTGAAGTTTGTTCATGATTTCATCTGCCTTGTCATCTTCGCTAATCTTGTTTGACTGTAAATTCCGAAGGGCTGGGTTGAGTGCATACGGTGCCACATATTGTAATCATCATTATCATCATTAGATACCTTGCAAAGTGACATCAGCCATGTTACTTTCCAAAACTAGATCAGTACTAAAATTTCTCAGCTGTGTTTTCCTTGTAATTATTTCTTGCGACACGAACGGTTATTAAGCATCGTCTCTTGGTGTCTGTATTTATCATGTAACATTAAACTGGGTGTCGTCTCCGCCATCAATGTTGACTTAAGGGTTTTGCTGCTGTCTTTGGGTATATTAGGTGCTGAGGACCCAATCTCTTCTATGGTGTGACTACTGTACGACTGTTAAAAACTGCCACTGAAACCCAGCCCTGGTAAACCAGGATCCCGACTTTATTCAAACGCGTTCACTACCGTATAAGCCACAGTTCTCCTTTAGTTTCCATTAATTGTTTCCGCTGTTGTATCACCTGTCTTACTTTGATGAAGTCAGTCATGTATGTTTAACATACAGTTTGTTAAAATTGATACCATTGTTATTCGAACAAATTACATTTGCAGGATGGCTTACTTTGGATGTCAAAAAGGGACTTGAATGATTGTTACAGATCAGTTGATATCCCCAGTATGGCTGTTATGTTTCCCGCCTCCTGCTCCACACTTTGCTTCTGCTACTTAGCCTGTGAGGTCAATGGGGTGTCGTGTGTATCAGCCATCGTCTGTCTTCGGGATCCCAGCCTGGAGCAGACATCGTCGACCTGGGTTCTCAATCTGTGTCGTCTGATATTTTCATGCAAGTCGTGTTGCTTTGCTTGGTACTTGTTGGCAATCACTTTCAGAATTCTACACACATTCTTCTCTGCTGTTCTGTGATTTTCTGGTGTGATATTTTCATGCAAGTCGTGCTGCTTTGCTTGGTACTTGTTGGCAATCACTTCCAGAATTCTACACACATTCTTCTCTGCTGTTCTGTGATTTTCTGGTGTGGTATTTTCTCACATAAGGCTAATTTATCTTTTCCATCTTATCCGTTGATCTGGTTTACACATTCCAGTTAGTTCTTTACTGCGATAACCTGTGATCTAGTTACTTTTGCAGCTCTCAGGATCTCAGTTTCTATTTCCTTGTCTATCCATTATCTTCTCTATTTTCTTCTCTCAAACCACATCTACCTGTAAACTCTTACCTTGTCATTACTGACCGTTGAGAATCCACATCCACACTCGCACGGAAAATAAACAATAGACACAGATGGTACAGGTAAACAAACAGAAACATTGTTGTTGTACAGTGTGTGGCAGTGACATAGTTGCAATAGCAATCAAGTATGTGACACGATATCAGGTTTGTTGGTTTCAAAAAATTAAAAGACTTGTCTAATACATCTCACTGCTAAAATAATGACAGACTATAATTCTGTTGATAAAATCACCTGCGTTTAAAATATTACGTGACTTTGATGCCCCACCCCCCCCACCCCACCAAAATGGTTATTACGCTGGTTCAGATTATAACTATAGACATTACTTTGCATGAGGAAGTCCCAACACTCACAACGCGGGTTTAGATGTGAGTTCACATCGTTTTTAAGCACAGAAATGAGCCTCAGGAAAGAACACACAGGATGTGGCTTTATAATGTCAGCCATGGCATGTTTATTTCTGTTTGCGATTATTTTCACTGACCTATGTCCTAACCTGCACAGTCTGTGGCAACAGCACTGGCTATGTGGCCCTAAATCCTCAAGCTCTCGATCACCTGTCTACATCGCCCTAAAAAAGGGGGTTAATACAGACAGTAATGACAGTTTGATGGTATTTCCGGTGACCCATGACACTTGCATACATCGTAACTGGAAACGTGAACTATGGTGTGCAGGTGTTGGCGTTACAAATATTCTTGGTGCTGTCATTTAAGATCATGTTTTGAAACAGGTTGTTTCAGCACATTCTGATTGCCTTTACATGCCCTTGATAGCACTCACTGAGGTCAATGAAACAAAGTAAATGTTAAAAGACGCACAAGACAATAGGCAAAAAGACCCACGAAGAAGCATTGACTGTGGACTAAACAATTTCAGTTGTCAGTCATATGTGAAGGCAGAAGTGAAGCTCCACTCGGATTCCGAGCTTGAGTGAAACAGTTTGTAGCTTTACCAGTGGCTTGAAAGAAACAATGAAATAATGTATCAGACCTTAGACACGGGGAGAATACTGAGAGAGGAAAAGAGAAGATTGTATTTAAAAGTCTCCATGTAGGTTGTGGTAATATTTATATGTGTAGTTGAAATTTTCAGGACATTTTCCACGCCCTTATGCACATTGGGCATATAGGGCTAGACCTATATTTTATAGACCGATCGGTATTCGATGGATGATGTCATCAATACTCCACCGGCTGCCTTTCAGGACTTAACCTGGTACCCATTTGAGCGTGGTGCGACCTATGATACAAGGTCCTTCCTTTTGGATTCGAGCCAACGACTTTAAATCCATATGCTAGTGCTACCCATTGAGTATTAGATACGTGTACCTTAGGGTATTAATGTGCAGCTTTAGATCTTCCAACTGTAAATGCTGTGGCGACTTGGCCTTGGCGCATGTCTGTCGCTATCTGTGCCATACACAGCGTGCCATTCAAACGTATGTACTCAATGTCAGGAATCACGCCAGGCGCATTCACCCATCAGGACGACTATAGTTTGTTTCAAAACTCGTGCCCGAAAACTTAAATAAATATGTCGAAAATTTCTGTATGGATCAACACAAAATTGTGCATGCTATCGTAGATTTTCCGAATTTCTTATGATTTTGTAATTTATATTTGCACAGGCGCTATTATTTTTTTAAAGCTGCGAATCTCATTGATCTCTAATAATTTGTGAAGCCCTATAAAATACAGTTTACAGTAATCGACACAAATCGTCTGGTTCAAACCAAAAACGTGGAGATAGTTTTGTGAAAATCAGTTCACAAGTGCAGCGATGATGTTGATTTTTAAAAAATATATCCTGTCCTAAACACAATGAAATATTGTATTCGTGTAATTCACGAAAAAAAAAAGGGGGGGGGGGGGCAATCCAGAAGACTGACTACCTGAGAGTGTAATGTAATGCCGTGTGTGTGTGTGTGTGTGTGTGTGTGTGTGTGTGTGCACAGATTACCTCTAAAAAGAGTGCAGGTGACGCTTTCAAAAGTTAGTGTCACTCTGTTACTGTAAATGCTAATTAAATGTCTGCATTCGGAATCTGTTTAATTTTTTTTTTCATACACAGCAAATAGTACCTCCCCCTCCCCCTCCCCCCCCCCCCCCAACAAAAAAAAAAAAACACACACACACATTAGATGAATATTTACATTATAGTAATTTTGATACAAAGGAATAATTTTTAACAGGTTTCATGCCAAATTTCAACAGTTTACACCAAACGGTTACTGGGCTATAGATCTTCAAATTTGGGCACGACTTTTCAAACTGACTATAAACGATTGGAAGCGGCTGCCACCTGTATCAACGTTAACCATCACTATCTGGACACGGTTCACTGACTGTCTGATAAATTCTTTACAGGTACTGATCGACACTCAGAGAATGACACCAAGGTAAAGAATAAGAACATCAATGTATATGGTAATTTGTTAGAATATAAAATGTTGGAACCTCTCTTGTTCAGCGACCTGGCCATAATCTCCGCCATTAACGTCGTGTACATTAATTCCGCTATAGCATTTAGTGGGATTATCGCCAACATCATCAATATTTTCGTGTACGCAAAAATGGACCACAATGACACCACTAATATTAGTCTTTTAGCGCTTTCAGTTTCGGACTTGTGCTCTCTGGTTGTGCTTGTTAGCATCTGTTCTTCTCATTATTCTTATTACCACACCGGAGGTCTCCTTATAACGCTGTTAGAAATTAAATGGTCAATTCTAGGACATACTTACTTCTATTTCAAACGAGTAAGTAACTGGATACTAGCTTTCATCACATGTGAGAGATGTCTGTGTATTGTTCAACCAATCAAAGTGCGCGACATAATCACCCCAAGAAGATCAGTTGCAACCCTTGTCATCATTTGTGTAATTTTGGCAGCGTTACTGTCACCACTGTACGCGTTCTCCATTTTGCCGTACGTACTAATTTCCGAAACTAACGAAACTTTACCGATGGTTGCCAATGCTGGACACATGATAGACCTAGAGTCTCTCATATATGGAGTTTCCTTCGCATTAACCATACTAACTCTTATCTGGGTTATCGTCTGCACTTGTATCCTTGTCATAGCGCTCAGGAGGAACACCAGTTGGCGGGCTGGAGCAGGCGGCATTCAAGCATCTGAGAAACTTTCCACACGTGACAAGAAAGTGACAAAGATGATAATTTTACTGTTGGTGATATTCCTTGTACCTTTCTTTCCGGATTGCTGTGTTTTGTTTGCGCAAGCAGTGGTCCAAGAACTGTCTTTCGAGGGTAGATATACATTTCTGTATTTGTGTATTGTCACCCTGATGGAGAGTCTGTATGCGCTTCATGCGTCGGTTAATATTGTTGTCTACGTAAACATGAGTTCGAAGTACAGGGAGGCTTTAAAGATGTATCTTTCATCCGGGTTGTCCTGGTGCGCCAAGCTGTATTGTTTTAAAACATAGACCAGGAGGTCACTATTTGCACTTTACAAGACCGTCGTAGAAAGTAGTAGTTGTTGATTTCTTATTGTTGTTGTCGTGTTTGGCGTTTAGCAGCTATAAACTCCAAAAGAAAGTCCGGACTGTTTATCCGTATCTGAACTTTTGACTTTTCCCAGGACTTGTTTCAAGTCTTGAGTACTCATTTATTTTGCAGAACTGACTTATTGAATGCAGAGTGTTGTTGCCCTGCCTCTCAGGCAGATGCACTGCGACTAACAGTAAACGTCGATACCATCTAGATTGGCCAGCCCCTCGGTAGAGAACCGATTTCTCGGAGGATTACTTAGAGGTGGAGGCAGGTTTTGACCAGTGTCAGAGCTGGTCCTGATATATCCCATTAGCTGGTGCTGACCATACGCATTCCGGTGTTGCAGAGTGTCAGAAATGTTGACAAGAAAGTGACACAATTTACAAGGAAGATACCACTTCACTGATCAGGAATGCAACAGACTGCGAATGGGATCTAGAATATAATTATATTTAAGGGATTATCCTAGATATTTTTATGTTTATAGAAACAGTTGCTGTTGTGTGAACAAGACGGAAAATGGGACCCACGACAATAGAAAAAGCGGAGTCCTGGATCACCTAGTCAAATACCCTTCTACAAATTATATAACTCCCGTGTTTCACAGAAAAGACGAATACGCATTCTTGCAGAAACCTATGCCAAAAGTCGTCCCTCCGTGAGATGCAATTTTTTTTTATTTTGAAGCCCCACCCTGACTTCTGCCGGGGGCCCTGAATATAGCCTAGCAAAAGATATGCCCGAAACGGCTGCAAGGGGTTTCTGGGACCTCTCCACGGGTGATCCTCATCCAGACGGTGGCAATTTGTGTCACCAGGTGTTTACCGCTTGTGTCATGTCTTGGTGGGGTACAACTACCGACCTACCATCTTGCAGAACAACATCCCATACATGTATTTAACTCAAAAAGAAATAAGCACAATATAAATAGTGGGCTCGTGTAGAAACCAAATGCCAAGAAGCCTTCCCGTGTAATTGTTGAGAAATATTACACCAAGCCGACCAGTGACTTCCACACAAACACGCCGACCAATGACTTCCACACAAACAAGCTGACCAATGACTTCCACACATACACGCCGACCAATGACTTCCACACAAACAAGCTGACCAATGACTTCCACACAAACACGCCGACCAGTGACTTCTACACAGACGAGCCAACCAGTGACTTCCACACAAACAAGCCGACCAGTGACTTCCACACAAACACGCCGACCAGTGACTTCCACACAGACAAGCCGACCAATGACTTCCACACAAACAAGCCGACCAGTGACTTCCACACAGACAAGCCGACCAGTGACTTCCACACAGACGAGCCGACCAGTGACTTCCATACAAACAAGCCGACCAGTGACTTCCACACAAACAAGCCGACCAGTGACTTCCACACAAACGAGCCGACCAGTGACTTCCACACAGACAAGCCGACCAGTGACTTCCACACAGACAAGCCGACCAGTGACTTCCACATAGACAAGCCGACCAGTGACTTCCACACAAACAAGCCGACCAGTGACTTCCACACAAACACGCCGACCAATGACTTCCACACAAACACGCCGACCAGTGACTTTCACACAAACAAGCTGACCAGTGACTTCCACACAAACAAGCCGACCAGTGACTTCCACACAATCAAGCCGACCAGTGACTTAGACACAGACGAGCCGACCAGTGACTTCCACACAAACGAGCCGACCAGTGACTTCCACACAGACAAGCCGACCAGTGACTTCCACACAAACAAGCCGACCAGTGACTTCCACACAAACACGCCGACCAGTGACTTCCACACAAACAAGCCGACCAATGACTTTCACACAAACAAGCTGACCAGTGACTTCCACACAAACAAGCTGACCAGTGACTTCCACACAAACAAGCCGACCAATGACTTCCACACAAACACGCCGACCAATGACTTCCACACAGACAAGCCTACCAGTGACTTCCACACAGACAAGCCGACCAGTGACTTCCACACAAACACGCCGACCAATGACTTCCACACAAACAAGCTGACCAATGACTTCCACACAAACAAGCCGACCAGTAACTTCCACACAAACAAGCCGACCAGTGACTTCCACACAGACGAGCCGACCAGTGACTTCCACACAAACAAGCCGACCAGTGACTTCCACACAGACAAGCCGACCAGTGACTTCCACACAAACACGCCGACCAGTGACTTCCACACAAACACGCCGACCAGTGACTTTCACACAGACAAGCCGACCAATGACTTCCACACAAACAAGCTGACCAGTGACTTCCACACAAACAAGCTGACCAGTGACTTCCACACAAACAAGCCGACCAGTGACTTCCACACAAACAAGCCGACCAGTGACTTCCACACAAACAAGCCGACCAGTGACTTCCACACAAACAAGCCGACCAGTGACTTCCACACAAACAAGCTGACCAGTGACTTCCACACAAACAAGCCGACCAGTGACTTAGACACAGACGAGCCGACCAGTGACATCCACACAAACAAGCCAGTATGCGAGGAGATTGCATTTATCCCCAGCAAGAAGCGGAGGAAGGGGATTGCTGGATTTGTGACAAATCTGATAAAGAGGATTCAAAAGGGACCACTAAGAAATGTAAAAAAGAAAGAGGAGAGACAACTATGTACCAGAACTTTTTGCTCTTGAGCTGGAGATTCTTGAAGCTGATGCAGATACCAAAGAGATGTTCAAGGCATTGGACTTTGGGAAATTTCCACACATTCAGGTCACCCAGCCTACTCCTGCTTTTGTTGGAGGAAGGGCACATACAACTGGTTTGAGGACATAAAGATCAGGAACGAATAAAGTCATGATCAGTTCAATATAATATCAGATGTAACACACAAAAAGTAAGTAAAAATTTAAAACATTTATTCATCAAAGCACTTGAACAAAGGCCGAAAGAGGCAACTGAAGTGCCAGAGCATGGTGGGTACGGGGAGGAGAAACAATCTAATTCATGGAACAAAAACTGTTACCTGTACTTTGTATCAATAGAGACATTATGAATCAGCCAAATGCTCACTCACGTTTCCTTTTTGAAAGCAGTCTATCTGGGTTATCGGGTGCCCGTGAAGACAGCTAAATGGGGGTTAGAGGATAAGATGCGATACTGAACTGGGTTATGGGGTGCCGTGAAGACAGCTAAATGGGGATTAGAGGATAAGAAGCGATACTGTATCTGGGTTATGGGATGCACGTGAAGACAGCTAAATGGGGATAAGGGGATAAGAAGCGATCTAGATTCTAAAAAGGACTAGAACAGTCAGTGGTAGAAAAGGCAGGGGCTGATGGAGAAATGATGTTGGATGGGCATGAAGAGCATCAAGAAGAAATCAAATGAACATAATTGATCGAGAACATCAAAGGTGGAGATTTGCGGAGAAACATTACCAACCACATAGTCTGATATGACATGTTGAGAATATTCGAAATGAAATATTAACCATAATAAACCAAAAGTTGAGATGATTGTATCAGTTTAAAGAGACAATGTAGATTCGACTCTTAAAATATACGCCTGTAGCTGTAATTCTTCCAGTACTTCTCTGCGCTTGCTAAACGTAAACTGTGTATTAGCGCCATGCTAAAATGTCGAATCAGTTTTAGATAACTTGTCTCAAAAAGCTGCTCTGAATCAGATGGCAAGATAGGATCCCACATACTGTGGTACTTGATAGGGCAAACCTACTCTGAATCAGATGGCAAGATAGGATACCACATACTGTGGTTCTTGATAGGGCAAACCTACATGGCATCTACACGATACTGGAGAATTATCAGCTGCTTTGAAAAAGTACTAGTCAAAACTGCTCTCAATTGTTGTTGGCATCAACACAGTGACGTGGTAGGCTGCTGCACAGGACCGTTCTAAATGGCGTACACGCATTAGGCATGGTGCATCAGAAGAAGAAGGTTCGAGGGTACGATCACAGCCAAGAAGGAAAGAAGGGACAAATTACCTTCTTCAAAGAGGCCAAAACATTTAAAATTGGACAGACCACATAAAGAAATAAAGAATTTATATACTGTCACATTTTGAACTTGTGATTTTTCAAGAAAGAAAGCATAGAGCTTAGTTACAAATATAAATATGTTTGGCTAAAGACCAGGATGAATTTCTCAGTTGCTTGATCATTTCTTTCTTTCTTCTTTTACCCCACCAGGACATCACACAAGCGATAAACACTCGATGGCACAAAGTGCTACCATGTGGATAAGGATCACCCGTGGAGAGGTTCCAGAAACCACGTTCAGCCATAAGACCGTATTTATGGCCAGGCTATATTGCGGCTCCTGGCAAGAGCCAGAGGAGTGCTTCAAATAACGAAAAATTGCATCCCACGAAGGGGTGACAATGTATTTCTATGGCTTGATCAAGTGGCTTTAAGGACAAGAATACATGTATGATGCAGGAATTTGAGAGTGATACAAATGATAATCCCGAAGTACCGGGTTCCATTCCAGCTGCAGACGATTTAGAAGCCGACTGATGCAATTTACTAAACCTAAAATTACCTAGAAAACCGCACAACAGTCATCAAAATCTATAAAGGACGTGAAATTTTAAAAGAAACAAAAAA
Organism: Candidula unifasciata; assembly: GCA_905116865.2. Taxonomy (NCBI): domain Eukaryota; kingdom Metazoa; phylum Mollusca; class Gastropoda; order Stylommatophora; family Geomitridae; genus Candidula; species Candidula unifasciata. The sequence continues at coordinate 379,345 of CAJHNH020006190.1, read as the reverse complement.
TAAAAGTAGCGCATTTCTGTATGCAGCATGGAACCAGGGCTAAAAATTAATTATGTTTCAGACTCGAAAAAAATTGCTCGTAAAATAGATAAATTAATGAGATAAGTTTATGGGGATCAACGTTCATCTTGTGCACAAGCTGGCATCATCATCGTGTGCTCTGTCGGTAAGGATAAGCTGTCATACTTTGCCATCTCACACGATTACTAGAACCCAGATCAGTTCAATGTGTTTCTTTCGCCCCATCATTTAGCCAGGCCATCATGTTTTTATCTCTTTGCCGTCTTCTTGCTCTCTTTCCATCAGTCTTTTCAGTTCCTACCAAGTTTTCCGTCCATTCCTTCTCATTACATGTTTGAAATGAAATTAAAAATTAAAAAAAAAAAAACACATTGATTGTCTACGTATAATTATTCTAATAAGTTTACGACTTTCATGTGTCTCAATGAAGACAACTTCGTTGGTTTTTCTATCCTTCCGCGATACCCTTTGCATTTTTCTCAGAAACGACATTTCTGCTGCTAGTTTTTTCATCTTTCTTGCTTAATGACCATGTCTCACATGCGTGCAACAACACAGGTTGTACATAACACTTTGACACTCTTTTCCTCTCTGCTGTTGGTATCTTCTTGTTTTGTATCTTACTGAATGCTACTTTTGCTACGTCACTTGCTTAAGAATGTTGTCGTCTGCATGTATTTCACAATGTTTGCTCTATCAAAAGCTAGCGTGTAGTCAATACAGCAGAGATGAAGGTGTTTATTTACTTATACCTAACGTTTTATTACTGTTCTCAGAAAATATACATTATTTGTTGTACACTTGCCTTCTACGAGCCCACATTACTGATCACATATTTCTGATTGTATTTTCTTCCTGGTCCTTTGCAAGATCCTTAGCTAAATTTGTGTCATGAGGAACATGATCCCAAATGCTGATCCCATTCTAAGGCCCATAGTTTCTTTCGGACTGCAATCAATGCAGAATAACATAAGTCATTTGGAATATCTCAGGCGATATATATTGTATTCAATAACCTGATGATATGGTCTATTCCACATCCTTCTAACCTATTTATCGTTTCACTCGTGTTATTGTCTGGACCTGGGGTCTTTCCACCTTTCATGGAATTAAGGGCATTCCGAACTTCCATCTTCGAAATTGGGTAGTCCTTCGTTGTTACAAATAATTTGAAAATGTTCTTTACGGGAATCGCTGTATAGATCTTTTACGAACACTGAACATGCATCTAATATTGCATCTCAGGTCACTGGATGTTACCTTCTTTGGTGGCAGTGAAAAGTGATTTGGAAAATATGCAGAGTGATGGAGCCGTCCAGTTTCTGTTGGTGGTGATGAATTCATTGCCAAAGTCAGAGAACAGAAATGAGAAGACCGATCTACGATTGTGAGGAAGATGGCAGAGGAATGTGGTTGACTTTGACAAACACTAATCTTCATACAACTGTGTCATCAATTCAACTGTCTAAAAATCACCTTTCCCAGCTTGAAAAAACTGACTGCTTCATAGACGTCTCGTCACTCCGAATTAGATGACGCAATACAGAAATGTCAATTACAACTAGACTGTAGGATACAAAAAGCGTGCCAAATACAGTGCCTTGGATTTTTCAAAAATCCATTCTGAAACTGTTTTCGAATTCTAAATCGTCCAAGTTCGAAGGTAATCTAGTTCTCATTTCAAATAATTGAAACTGAATTCATCTGTTCAAGGGTCCAACTAAGTAAACTTTTAAAATGTATTTTTTTCCAGTTACAGTACACTAAATGTTATTGTTATATTTCAGTACAAACATAAATGAATAAAAAAGAAATAAAAACATTGAATTTACTCAACCTTGACAAAACTGGCGACACTGCACACAAAAGTAGGAAGATCAAGAGGGGCCTAAGGAGAATATTATTTGGAAGATGAGTCAACTTCAATGATAAGATCAGGAATCCCGAATGGTGTTTCATGTCATTGTTGGTCACCACTTGTAAAGAGTTTGGGGTCACTAGTTTTTGTTCACAACCAGTGTTCCAAAGTGCTCTGTGGCTGACAGCCATTTTCGAGTTTTATCAAATATGGGCAAGTATTTTGATTGAATAAGTTAGCACAAGTTGACCAGGGCTCTGTCCGGATGGTATCTCTCAACAACTTCCGGCTAGTCTCAACAACGTGGTCAACAGATCTCAGATTGTTTCAGTAGTGCTAATTCTTTTAGCTTCTCCCTCGTGATCCCCGTGAGAAAATTTCGTTTGCAGTTTCTTGCTCCTGTTGCTGGTGAAGGTGTTAAAGCTACTGAGTTGTCAGCTCAGTCGTGACATCGGCACGTGCCAGCGTTCGGTTTCCAAAGTTGCGTTCGAGTTCCCCACAAAAATTTACTTGACCATCCAAGTTGTTCGGGTTTTGAGGTGTTCGAATTCCGAGGTGCCACTATACATTGTTTGGCATTCATAAAATTAGAAGGAAGAATTTGATGTCAGAGAATCCTCGATCTCTTAGTGACCTCACTGCATCGTTGCCGTGGTATTGTCTTTGAATCCATGCGAAGCCAAGAATGCTTTTGTAAACTGACATGAGTTCATCTACCCAGGCTTAAATGGATACCGACAATTGTTCTGGAAATCAAATACGACCAGCTTGAATGCGACCACGTCAACGATCGAGTCCCAAAATGTCTTTAAAAAAACAAGCCTAGAACTAAACGGGTTATAAGGTGTGCAAATGGGTCATATAAATGCACTTTATGTGATGCTGCATTTTAATACACGCCAAGAGCAATTTATATCTTTGCTCAGTGTCGAAGGATTGAAAGGTAAACATGGTTAAACAGATCCCAGCTAAATGATGGCTTTATCTGACATCGACGTGCCAATCTCGACACAATTAGGCCTGAAATGGTTAAACTAACTTCCAAAGTTTTTTGACATAATCAGTTAGATCGGTGTCTTGTTTAATGTCTATACAATTCCAATAATGTAATGGTAAGGTTGCAATAATGCAATCATATCATTATCTATCGCCGGAAAAGTACGTGTAATTAACTTATTATCTGAACAGTATTGTCAACTACCATCTCTATAATCTTCCCTGATCTGTTTGATCATCCTCTCACCACCTCTTATGCCCCCCCCCCCCCTTTCTTGTAGCGGGTCTTTCAGGCTGAAGTTAGTTTAAGATATAATCTGCTCTATCAACTTCATGATTTTAGCATCGCAAATGTTGTTTTAACACTCAGTTCCGAAGGGCTAGGTTCAGACCTTACAGTGATGAATATTGTAATTATCATCATTGTGATCAAATACCTTGTAAGGTAACTTCATCTATGCTACTTCTCAACGAAAGATATGTGTACCATAATGTTTCTGCTGTTATCCCCGGTGCCATAGTGAAAGGCTATCAAGCATCGTCTCGCCATGGTGAAAGGCTATCAAGCATCGTCTCGCCATGGTGAAAGGCTATCAAGCATCGTCTCGCCATGATGAAAGCTATCAAGCATCGTCTCGCCATGGTGAAAGGCTATCAAGCATCGTCTCGCCATGGTGAAAGGCTATCAAGCATCGTCTCGCCATGGTGAAAGCTATCAAGCATCATCTCGCCATGGTGAAAGCTATCAAGCATCGTCTCGCCATGGTGAAAGGCTATCAAGCATCGTCTCGCCATGGTGAAAGGCTATCAAGCATCGTCTCGCCATGGTGAAAGGCTATCAAGCATCGTCTCGCCATGGTGAAAGCTATCAAGCATCGTCTCGCCATGGTGAAAGGCTAACAAGCATCGTCTCGCCATGGTGAAAGCTAACAAGCATCGTCTCGCCATGGCGAAAGCTATCAAGCATCATCTCTTGGCTTCTGTATTTATTGTGCCACATTAAACTGCGTGTCGTCTCCTCTACTAGGGTTGGCTAATGAGTACTATTGCTGACTTCGTAAATATTACATGATGAGGACCTGTCTCTTCCACAGTGCAGCTCTCGTACGCTTGTCAAAAAACCACCACTGAAACCCAACCCTAGTATTCTACAATCATGATATTTTTCAAACGCGTTCACTAACCGCAAAGTAACATAGTAAATTTATCATTTAGCTTCCTTCAACTGGTTCAGTTCTTACCCCACCTGTCTTGTTATGATAAAGACTAGTTTGTTTGAATTTAACTGGTATAGTTCTGACCTCACCTTAATTTTCATGATGAAGACTAGTTTGTCTGACTTTAACTGCTTCAGCTTTGACCTCACCTGTCATGATGAAGACTAGTTTTTCTTACTTTAACTGGTTCAGTTCTTACCTCACCCGTCTTGTTTTGATGAAGTATAGTTTGTCTGTTTAACATAGTCTCTTCAAGTCTGTATTAAGGTCATTCAATAACAAATTTACTACAGAATGGATAAATGAAGCTGTCAAAAGGTGACATAAATGATTCCCAGGTTGTCAGATTAGTTTATATGCTGGGTATGTTTGTATTGTTTTTTATGTTTGTCTCCACTTGTGGCTGTTCCTCCTTTGTATGTAGGATATCTTGTGTATTTTATGCAATCTTTCTTCAGATTCCTAGCCTAGAGCGGACACTGTTGACTGTGGCTTTCAATATATATCAACTGATATTTTCATACAAATTGTGTTACTTTTATTGTTGTTTGTTGTCTATGACTTTTAGAATTCTACGTACACCTTTAGCTGTTGTTTATTTGCTTGTAGGGTCGGGTATTTTTCCACAAAAGGCTAATTTGTCTTTACCGTTGATGTTGCTTAAACATTCCAGTTCTTTGCGGTGATGACAAGTGATCTAGTTCTTTCTGTAGTTTTCTATATCTCAGTCTGTATTTCCTTCTCTATCCACTTTCCTCTCTTTCTTCTTCTCTTTCTTCTTCTCTCAACCATCTCTCACTATAGATTCTTACTGCTTAATTACTCACTGTCGGGCATTCACATTCACACTGTCACGGATAACCAATCTTGGACAAAGGTGGTTTCCCCATTATTATGTATCAGGTCTTTGTATCACGGTCAAGAGGAAAGAAACTGGGTCTCTCGCTAGCTCTCCCACCTGGTGCACTTACCTATCTAAACTATCACAGGTGCACTTACCTATCTAAACTATCACAGGTGCACTTACCTATCTAAACTATCACCGGTGCATTTACCTATCTAAACTATCACATATGTCTATCGTTGTGATAATCGAACCCTGTCCCTCTTGCCTAGCACCATGCATTCTGATTTCATTCTTTCTAATCCCCAGTGACGCTTGATAATACCAAAATGTTTCAGACGGTGAAGGTTCAAACAAGAAGATTTATCATAAGGAGGTAGAAAGATATGGTGGGTATTCAATGTATATCAGCGAAACATAGTCAACACTAGCCAAGTCATTGACACGATAATATATTATGGGTTGCAAAAAGTATTAAGAGACGCGTCTGTGTCTGAACCTTTCAATACTTGTCGCTACAATAATAATAGAAAATTATTTTATTGATTAAAATCTAGATTTAAATTCTGTAAAATTGTCTGGCTCTTCCGTGATTATTAAAATAATAAACTGGTAATGCTGGGCTAAGATTATGTTACTTTATAACACTCGACATTATTGCACGTGGGTCATTTCCATTACATAATCTCTAGAAATAAGCCTACATAAATAACATACAGGATTGGGCCTTCATAACACCGTTCTGGTTTCTTTCTGTTTGATTACTTCCCGTGACCTGTGACTTGTTGACATTAGATGACAATGTGAACATGTTGCACAAGTGTGGACTACACAAACAAACCTTGGTGCTGACTTTAAGATCATGTTTTAAAACATGTATCTCAGTTACGTTGTTTCAACATTTTCTGACAGCCTTTACTTGCGGTCATCGCACTTACTGCGGTTAGGAAAACAGCGTAAACATTACTAGACACACTAGACAACAGAAAAATGGAACACAAAGAATCACTGATTCTCAACCAAACACTTCTATTTTTAGTAAAATGTGAAGACAAATGAGAATTTCTACTTAAACGCTGTGATAGAATGAAACAGCAAGGGGTTTTCACAAAGGCTTGAAGGAAATTACAAAAGAATATATACCGTCTTCAGACACAGCATGGAGAGAAGACAAAGTGTTTATGTAGGTTGGGGTAATATTTGTATGCCTAAAATTACCTGCAGCATCCCCATTCAGTGTCTGATGTGTATATTTGAGTGTATTAATACTCACCAATAGAAGATCTTTTAACAGTACATGTCGTGGGCGTTGGTCCAGCCTTCTGTCTCGTGCCCAGCCAGTCATTTCGAGATGTGAAGACAGAGAGATCACATCAGATCACAACAAAGCTAGAAACCTAGGCTACACTGCTGCCTCCAGTAGCAACACTAATCCTCAAATAAATCAACATTTCACTAGACAGACACACTGACTACTCAACAATTATTTCTCAGGTAATGTTCATAACCCAGGGAAGTGAATGAAAGGAGATAATAAGGAAATGTGTACATAATTGTAAGGAATTTCTGAGTTCATGATGTCGGAGCCTGTCCTCTACAGCGACCTGGCGATAATTTCAGCCATTAACGTCGTCTACATTAACTCCGTTATATCGTTCAGTGGGATTATCGCCAACATTATCAATATCTTTGTTTTCGCACAAATGGACCACAGGGACACCACAAATATCAGCCTTTTAGCGCTTTCAGTTTCGGACTTGTGCTCTCTGGTTGTGACTGTTAGTATCTGTTCTTCTCATTATTCATATTATCATACTGGAGGTCTCATTGTAACGCCATTAGATATTAAATGGTCAGTTCTAGGAAGCACGTACTTCTATTTCAAACGGATAAGTAACTGGATCCTAGCTTTCATCACATGTGAGAGATGTCTGTGTATTGTTCAACCAATCAAAGTGCGCGACATAATCACCCCAAGAAGATCAGTTGCAACCCTTGTCATCATTTGCGTTGCCATGGTAGCGTTACTGTCGCCAATGTACACTTACTCCATTTTGCCGTTCATTCTAAATGCCGAAATCAACCAAACTTTTCCAACATTTCTCTATACAGGAAGCTTACTAGTTTTGCAATCTTCAATATCTGGAGTTTCCTTCGCATTAACCATACTAACTCTTATTTGGGTTATCTTCTGCACGTGTATCCTTGTCATAGCGCTCAGGAGGAACATCAGTTGGCGGGCTGGGGCAGCGGGAACTCAAACTTCTGAGAAACTTTCCACACGTGACAAGAAGGTGACAAAGATGGTAATTTTACTGTTGATGATATTCCTTGTACCTTTCTTTCCAGATTGCTGCTTTTTGTTTGCGCAAGCAGTGGTCCAAGAACTGTCTTTTCAGGGGACATATAAATTATTGTTTTTTTGTATTGTTAGTCTGATAGAGAGCCTGTATATACTTCATGCTTCAGTCAATATTTTTGTTTACGTAACTATGAGCACGAAATACAGAGATACTTTTATGATGTATCTCTGCTCTGGGATGTCCACGTGCCACAAGCTGTAATTTGGTAAAATAAACTATACAGTCAACAACAACAAATAAAAAACACGCACACATTTTTACAACTGTTTTAGGAATTGGTTTTGTTTTGTTGTTGTTATTATTATTGTTATTATTTTATGCAACTTTTCTTTGTCAACTGAGAGGAGAAAGAGCATTCTCAAGAGATGTTTTGTCCATTGTCACATGCTGCCATTTCTTTAAACATGGACTAAATAGTCACAAATATCGCTTTACATTTATGTATTAGAAAGTTGTGGTTGTTTGGTTTTGTTTTTGCTTTTCAGCAGCTATGAACTCTAGCAGAAAGTGTTTCGTCCATGTCTGGACTTTGGTCTTGTTTCAGTACCTAAATGTTGGGTACATATTCGTTTTACAGATTTGGCTCAATGTATGGAGACCTCAGATCCCTTGCCTCCCAAGCAGATTCACTACGACCCTCCTACCCCCCCCCCCCCCCACACCCCAAACGTCATTGCCATCTAGGTTTCTCAGACCTTCAGAAGAAAGCCAACTTCTCGGATGACCCTTGTACAGGTGGATACCGGTCTTAAGCAGTGTGACCCTCGCCTTGATGCACCGCAGCTTGTGATGATGATCATGCACATCCCAGTTTTACAGAGTAATTATCGGTTCATGACTGACATCAGTAAGTGTTAGTCCATTGCTGCACGCCAACTATAAACTACATAAACCATCACATGTGAAGACACATATAACCAGAAGTGACTAACAGAAATGTTGAAATCGAAAATGAGTCAAACAAGTTTGGTAAAGTCAAAGCAGTAGTTAGTCGACAGATTCTCCTCATTGTACATAGAACCATTCAGTTGATAATTGCTTGCATAACTTCCTCAGTAAATTCCACAGCGTGAAGTAGCTGACGACACCAGTCTTTGGTTCACTGACTAGTGCTCTTGTCTCTCTACACCCCTTTCAATACTTTACTATTGCGGCCTGACAGGGTTGTAGATTCATAGTCATCGCTAGGTTGTCGCAAACGTTTTACTTCTCGTAGAGCATTCAGTATGTCAGTCTGGTCTATGGCTCGTCCGCCTCCACAGTGGCTTTACCGGCAAGCCTATCAGCGTGCTCATTTGCTTGCATGCCTGGGTACGAATATAAAACTAATATTTGTTATTCGGATTGTTTATGTCGTAATGCCGCTCATCTGCCAATCTATGCCACGCTGAAAGAAATAGATCGCAAAAGAAATCATTCGATCACGAACCACGCCGATCTGTTTCTTGTCGTGCATTATGTGTCTCTTCTAGCCAGTCAGAATACTTGTCTGTCCTCAAGTCTCATTTCATCATAGAAAGCTCATTTCGTTTTATGTAAAAAGTAAAAAAGTAACGAACTTTTTCCCACGCCTATATTTGTATAGACCAACTGGCACAAGATGGGTGATGAGGACAGCATCACGTCGGCCGCCTTTACTTCCCGAGACTGCACTTAATACCCACTCAAGGTTGGGTCGACCTGGTAGCCAAGGTCATTTTTGAAAAAACTCCGGCTCCGCCAGGGAGCGAACCCACGACCTTCCGATCCGCTACGAGTGTCTAGCCATCTCGTTTTAGGTGCACCTATTTACCAGCTTGGGTCTTCTGGTTTGTGTATGTGACATTTCCTCAATATCCTACTATAATGGGATATAGGTTATAATGGGATATAGGTTATAATGGGATAGTTAGGCAATCTTATTAACTTTAGATTATAATGGGATAGTTAGGCAATCTTATTAACTTTAGATTATAATGGGATACTTAGGCAGTGTTGGTAACTTCAGGTTATAGTGGGATAGTTAGTCAGTCTTTGTAACTTTAGGTTATAATGGGATAGTTAGGCAGTCTTAGTAACTTTAGGTTATAATGGGATAGTTAGGCAGTCTTGGTAACTTTAAGTTTTCTGACACAATTGTATTCATTGTTTATTGTTTTTTTTTTAAATCTTTTTTCGCTTCTTGACTCACCTCGCCGCCTCTGTCTCATCATATCTTTTCCTATAGAGACCTATATTTTTTCTTGTCCTGCAAATGAATTTCTGTACCTATTTCTGTATATTCTCATTACTGCCAACATGAAAGTATTACTTGGATGTCAATGACTCATTTAGTTTTTGAAAATAATCTTCCAGGGGTTTTCTGTCCTGCTTATATTGGATTCGTGATAGCAGGAAGTGGTCTATTGTGTTTTCCTGAAAGCAATCTAGGCATATGGGTGCTGTACATTTAACTTCCTAGTATCCAAGTATGTCTATTATTGGTTTTTTGCTCGAATATTTAGGTTGTTCGAGACTTGTAATGTCAGGGCGGGTTCTCTCAAATATTGGCACCCCTTCTGAAGGTAGCACCCCTTTCCAGCTAGCTCTTTCACAGTGCTCTGATAAACTGTTTGATTTGACTCCTTTCCAATTTTTGCTAAGGCCTGTTTCTACTACATTACGGTGGCTAGGTATCTCTTGCTGTAAAAATGTCTGCCATGTCACTACCGACTAGGCCTTTATGCAAGGCTCTCCAGGACTGAAGTTAGTCTAGGTCCCACGGCCTGAAGTCCGGGGGACAGTTGTAGATCGTTTTACAGTGACAAGGCTGCAATCAACGAGCTGTACGATTGCTGCTAAGAAGAAAAGTACTGACAAGCTGCCTTCTTTAAGAATGCAAGAACAGTGATAATTTGACAGACAACAGAAACAGATTAAAAAAAATACATGTTGTTTCATTTTGTTGCAAAGTTGGAGGAGAAATTAACTTGGAATTTGTTTTGGCTAAAGAGCAGGAGAGATTTATTGATGGTCTGGTAACGTGGCCTTAGGAGCAAGAACGCTTGAATGATTCAGGACTTTGGTTGAATAACTGAATGAATGAAGGAATGAATGAAATAATGAACTGACATTACTGCACCCGTGACACTCCCATAATTTCTGCGTCTTCTACCTCGGTAGTCAACGAATAGTCAACACGCTCATAGTATCAGCTGCAGCCTGATGAAAAGTCCGCCTCTGCCCCTCCCCCTTTCCTCCTTTACAGTGTTAAATATCTTTAAGAACCTATACTAACCCCCTCCCCTGTTGAATTAGTCTCTCTTTATATGGATTCACTGTCTGTTTAATTGGAGTGTCCATTTGATCCCACAGAGCATTCCCCAGGTCTGCTTATCATAATGATACTTACCACCCAAAAGCTAGACAGCAGCCTAACTATCAGTCTGTTTATTACCCCGCACACCTGAAGACATGGACAGACAATCTATGAAATGCTCCCGATCCGAGTTTTTTCAAGTGATGCAAGCCACTCTAAGCTCATGACGCCAGTTTCAATTTTTCCGAAAGCTGGATGTTGTGACGTTACAGGCTAGGCTGTTTTTTTTCAACAGTGTCAACAATTCTCCTTTGCAATAAACCGCACCCCATCTTCTTACTTTTTTTGAAACTACCAGACCCACCGTGTGCATATAAATGGATATCACTTGGGAGGAGTCAATTTCCATTGATCATGCTCTTGCAACCGCTGTCTGTGTTTTCACCATCCCATCCATTATTCCCGCCCACCCTCGATCCAAGGTAACTATTACTCATAGAAGGCGCTTTTTGCTGGGGGGCGATACCCTGTGATCCCATTTCTCACCCACGCGCTTCGCGTTTGCGGATCGGAAGGTTCCTGGGTTTGCTTCCTTTGGTTGGTGGAGCAAGAAACTTTTTTCAAAACATTTAACCTTTGGAACTCCCAGGTCGACCCAAGCCTTGGATGGGTGTACCGGGGTGCAGTCCCGGGAAGTAAAGAAAAGGGGGTCGGCGGTGGGATGCGTGATTGTGTTCCCCGTAAAAAAAATATAGGTCGTCCTTTCACTAATTTCCTATATGCGCATACAGTTGGGTGGAAAAGGGACCCCAGCTAATGGAAAGAAATTTTTCAATTACAGAGTAGATTTTATAGGATAGAAATACAGTGCAACAAATACATTGTTTTGACATTCAAAAAAGTTAGAAGAAAAGAATTTGTGGGGTAACTGAATTCTTGATCTCACCAGCGGACGACGCAACTGCAAGTCGTCATGGTATTGTCTTCGAATTCCACACTGAAAGCTTAGGAATTCTTTTGTAAAAATTTACCTGAGTTCCCATATCCACTTCCAGGCTAACGTGGGGTACTGGGAAAAAAATGTTGCGGGTAGCAAAAAGACGGGGGGGGGGGGGGGACCCTTGTCGGTCGGTCCAGTAAATCGAGCGGCGGCGAAAAAAGTCTAAATTACGAGCCCTAGAGCTGTATATATTCAACATGGTCTGCCAGCTGTGAAAATAGGCCATACCAAGGTCACCTTTAGGCGATATATGTTTGGAGAGCTGCCGGAGGTTTGTGATTTTTGTTAGACCCAAAATTGAGATGAGGAATTACCAGGACGGATAAAAAGAAGTAAAGGAAGATTATCTTGAAAAGAAAACTTACTCAAGATGATACTGATTGTCCGCAACAAGAAGACGGCAATCTACCCCACTCTTTTAAGTTCTTGTCAAGAGAGAAAGAAAAACTGGAGTACATAGTATGAAAATCTGGAGGGGAAGAAGGCGAGGGAGACCGGGGAGGGGGGGAGGAAAAGATGCTTAAGGTACAGTTTTTGACATCATGGCTTGGAAAGTACCACGAGGTGGTGACCAGGAGGTTGTCGATAGACGACATGGACAACAACTACGTCACCACAGCGCCATGGACTATGGGAAAAAATCATCTGTATCAGAGTTGATTTAAAGTACACGAAACAGTAGGTTGTGGATAGACATGACTATTAACGTCACACAGCATGGACTATGGAAAATCATCTGTATCAGAGTTGATTTAAAGTACACGAGACAAAAGGTTGTCGATAGACATGACTACTAACGCCATACAGCATGGACTTTAAGAAGAAGAAGACGTTTTGAAGCAGAATAATGTCTTACCTTGGCATTATGCAATTGAAAAGTAAATATGATCAAACATCTCACAACTAGATCGTGCCATTATTTGACATCGATAGGACGATCTAGCCAGATTAAGCCAAATATTAACGCTGATATGGTTAAACTAACCTCGTAGCTTTCAATAACATAATCAATCAAATCCGAGTTTTGTTTAACGTCTAGAAATTTAGAATCATTTCGTGGTGAAGTTATAATAATGTGATCATGTAAGTATCGATCGCCAGAGAAATACTAATAATTGCTATATTATCTGTAACGTTTTTGTCAACATCCATCTCTCTGTTCTTCCCTGTTCTGTTTGATGACCCTCTAGCCATCTCTTTTTTCTCCTATTCTGGTAGCGGATCTTTCATGTTGAAATTAGTGTAAGATATAATCTGTTCGATTAGCTTCAGGAAATGAGCATCGCTCATGTTTTAACACTCAGGTCTGAAGGGATGGGTTTGGGTATTCCAGTGATAAATGCTGTAATCATCATTTTGTCATCAAATAATTTGTAAAAGGACTTTAGCTAAGATACTTTCTAAAACTAAGAGATCTGTATCAGACTTTCTTTATTGTATTTCTACTCTTATTTCCTGGGCCACGTAAAATCAAATTGTGGGTCGCTTCCGCAGTGAAGGTGGATTTAATTATTCCACTGCTGTCTTCGCGAACATTATGTCATTAGGTCCCATACCTTCCACCGTGCAACTCTCGTACGATTGTCAGAAAACTGCTACTGAAATCCAACCATGGTACTCCAGGATCATCACATTGTTCGAACGTGTTCACTAACCTCTTGGCCACACTGATCAATTAGCTTCCATCAATTTTGTTCAGCTGTTATATAATTTGTCTTGTTATCATACAGACAATATATCTGTCTCATATCAGGTGTGCTAAAGTTTGTGCTTCTACTATTCGAATAAATAACATTCACAGAGTGACCTCACTTTGGCTGTCAACGCCTGACATGAGTGATTCAAATGCTGCCACAGCTGAGTTGATATCCCATATATGGTCTGCTTACTTGCTGTTCCTCCTTCGTTTGTGAAGTCCATAGGTTGTCTTATCTAGTTGCCGTTGTTTTTATTCACATTCCCAGCTTGCAGTAGACATCGTCGACTGTTGCGTTCAATATATAAGAAGTGAGTAAGGTGAAGGACTTTTTTCCGCGCCTTTAGGTGAATAGGGCATATAGGGCTAGACCTATATTTTATAGACCAATCGGCACAAGATAGGTGATGTGGTCAGCATCACGCCGGCCGCCTTTACTTTCCGGGACTGCGAAAAATTGCCTCCAACATGGAGACGAATCTAACACTTGACTTAATCAGAGTATGGGTTCAAACAAGTATTTATAGGCGTGTCCTGTCGATACTTGCCGTTACAGCAATAAAAGTAAACAGAAAACTTTGAAGAAACCATCTAAATGTGTAGCAGGCATCATGAGAACAATGTTGAAAGGACACATGAGAAGATTGTGCTCCAAAGTGGTTCTGTAGATTATGGTTATATTTGCATAGTTATAATTTCTAGAAGTGATTGTATTAATGCTCACTAAAAGAAGATTTGTTTTACAGCACATGCATTGGACGTTGGTCTTCGTTCGTGTCTGCCATAAGCCCTCTGTCTGGTGCGTATGCCCAGATGTAATGATAAGAGGTAAATATGATAAATCACAAAAGACCACAACACAATAGAAAGCTTGTATCAAGATTCTAAGTTGCTGCTTCTGGTAGCGTCATTACTGGTCAGATAAGTAATTTGTCAACAGCCGGACATACTGGCAGTTAAACAAATACTCCACGTGTACTGAAAAGTAGCCGTTAAAGTAAATAAAAGTAGATAATAAGGACATCTTTTAATAGTTATAATGTAATTTTTTAGTTTACAATGTCTGATGCCGTCCTGTTCACTGACTTGGCGATAATGTCCACCATTAACGTTGTGTACGTCAACTCTGCTTTATCGTTCAGTGGGATTATCGCCAACATCATCAATATTTTCGTCTTCGCCAAAATGGACCACAGGAACACCACAAATATTAGTCTTCTGGCGCTTTCAGTGTCTGACTTTTGCTCCCTGGTTCTGAGTTTCAGCATCTGTTCTTTTCATTATACATATTATCAAGCTGAAGGCCTTATTCTGACGTCATTAGACATTAAATGGTCATTTCTAGGAAGCACGTACTTCTATTTCAAACGGATAAGTAACTGGATCCTAGCTTTCATCACATGTGAGAGATGTCTCTGTATTGTTCAACCAATCAAAGTGCGCGACATAATTACCCCAAGTAGATCAGTTGCTACCCTGGTCATAATTTGTGTCGCCATGGTAGCGTTACTGTCGCCAATGTACGCTTCATCCATTTTGTCGTCCACACTAAATTCGGAAACCAACCAAACTTCACCAATGGTTGTCTTTACCGAAAGCTTGTTCGCGTTGCAATCTGCCATATCTGGACTTTCCTTCGCATTAACCATACTAACTCTTATCTGGGTTATCGTCTGCACTTGTATCTTTGTCATAGCACTCAGGAGGAACATCAGTTGGCGGGCTGGAGAAGGCGGCATTCAAACATCTGAGAAATTATCCTCGCGTGATAAGAAAGTGACTAAGATGGTAATTTTACTGTTGGTGAAATTCCTTGTACCTTTTTGTACAGATTGCTGCGTTTTGTTTGCGCAAGCAGTGGTCCAAGAACTGTCTTTACAGGGAAGATTCAAATTTCTGTATTTGTGTATTGTCAGTCTGATGGAGAGTCTGTACATACTTCATGCGTCAGTCAATATTTTTGTTTACCTAACTATGAGCACGAAATACAGAGACACTTTTATGATGCATCTTTGCTCTAGGATGTCACAAGCTGTAATTTCTTGATAAATAGATTTGGTGGTCAGGATAAACAATGATCAATGTTAAGTGGCCGTTTCATAGAAATGTTGATGCTGCGTTCCAAGGTTGTGAACTCCAGCAGATAGTCCTGGTTGGTGTTCACACTTGTTGCTGATTTATTGTTGTTGTCGCTGTTGTTGTTTTTGTTGCTGTTGCTCTTGTTGGCGCTCAAGGGCGGTGACATTCAACGGGAAATCATGGTTGTTTGTTCAAGCCTGTTGTTGATTTGTTGCTCTTTTTGTTGTTGGTGGTGTCGATTTGTTGTTGTTCTTGGGGGGCGCTTGGTGACTGTGAACTCTAACAGATAATCCTGTCTGTTCATTCTGACCTATTGTAGATTTTGTTTTCTTCTGTTTAGTGGCTCTAAACTCTAGCAGATAATCTTGGTTATTTGTCCACTTTTGGACTTTAACAAGTTCCAGGACTTGAGTGGTGGGTACTCCTGTGTTCTGTAGTTCTGGCTTATATTGTGCAGACCGTTGGTTCCTTGCCTCTCAGGCAGGCGTACCATGACTTCATAGAAACTTCGATACCATCTAGGCTGTAAGCATCACCTCTCTGTCTGTTACTACCGTTCTGCTTTTGAAACTTTTTTAGGGAGATGTAAACAGGGGGTCGTGAGACTGGGGATATAAGGGCTCCTGGCTAGTGCTGTCGACACAGACTGACTGTAATCCGGGCCTCGGTTTCTAAATTTTTCAAAGTGGCGTCCCCCGCCCTCCCTATTCATGGAGTATATGGCAAGACCTTCTATGCCCCCCCCCCCCCCCCTCTTTTCAAAGCTCAAAAAAAAAGAAAAAATAATTTGATCAAAACATAAAGGAATGTATTCTTATTCCATAAATAAATGCACCTGTTATGATATTTTTTTTTAAGTAGATGCACAAACTGCTCAAAAAAAAAATGTCCTTGGCTTCTGTGTGTGTGTGTGTGTGTGTGTTTGTGTGTTTTAAATAAATAGTGCTTAAAATATTTTATTTTCACTTAGACTGACAAAATGTTAGGATATTGGATTACGTCAAGTATAAATGGAATCACTTTCAAAATTGCTGCACGCCCCTCTTGGAACTTCCCCCACTCCCCCGGGGGTGTATGCGAGAAGATGAGATGGGGGTGGGGGGGGGGTGTACTGCTAAGAATATATTAAATGTTTACAATTAATGTTGCTATAATCCATTCAGTATAAGAAAATATTATAGCAGATTTTAATTACGACTTGCAAGGCAGCGGTAGAAGAGGCAGGGGCAGACTGAGAATTGAAGCTGGGTGGAGCATCAAGGAGAAAAAAGATAATCTGAATCGATCGAGAACAAAGGTGGAGGTTTGTGTAGAGGCATGAACAGGCACACCACCTGTCACATGCTGATGATATTGTAGCATGATATACTACCCACTATTAAACATGTGTATCACTTTACTGAGGCAACGCAAATTCAGTTTGTCTTGTACAATGCCGCATGTTCAAAATGACAAGACTTTTCTGCTGAGAACGATAGCAAAGAAGGGAGTGAAGGGAAAGGGAAGGCTGATCCTAAAACATGTTTTAGCGCATGTAGCAGCATAATTTTTACGTTGATAATTATGTAGCAACCGCTAATATTGTTATAAATATTCAAATGACACCTAGATGTTGCAAAGTGTAAGAATGTAAATAAATATACATTCAAATAAATGTGGCTTTTTCAATGTTCACGTCTCAGATACTGTTAACAAAAGTATTGTTAAATACTGAATTAGGAATCGACATCACAGCACTCGGGACACCTCCAAAAGCGCTCCGTCTCCATCTTTAGCAGAAAGCGAAGAGTTAAAATTCCGATTGTACTAGTAGATCTGTCTCTCCTTCTTCTGAGTGTCGAGCGTCGACCAGTTACAAGGTGTTACCCCAAAAAAAATTGTTATTGAATAGCACGTTTTAATAAGTTGTCGGCAAAGTCCGTGCAGCTGACAATTATCGATGACCCAGATGCGAAAGAACTGTCAACTGGTGGTAGAAACTTAAAGTATTCTCATGTGCACTTGGAACAATTTTCTCTCTTAAATTACACAGATTTTGAATGTTTAAATTGTGTCTTTCCGTAACTGTGCGTTTCTTTCTTTCTTTTTTCTTTTCTTTCTTTTTTTTTTTAAAGCCTTAGTGTTGCAAGATTTTTCTGTAAAATTATAATTTGAAAGCCTCTATTTACTTCCCAAGTTATCGCGAAGAGAGAC
The DNA here is from genome assembly GCA_905116865.2 of Candidula unifasciata. Taxonomy (NCBI): domain Eukaryota; kingdom Metazoa; phylum Mollusca; class Gastropoda; order Stylommatophora; family Geomitridae; genus Candidula; species Candidula unifasciata. Next base: position 361,801 of record CAJHNH020006190.1, on the reverse strand, counting down.
CCTAGTGTTTAATTATGTTTCACTCCGTGTTTCATAGGAAGGCTAACTGTGACTTGTTGTACAGTGTCCATTGTTGCTAATACGGAGGCCAAGGTATTCAGGGATGTAATATTTTTCCATTTCTTCATCGTTTATCGTGATCATTTTATTACATGTAATTTTATTTTTGACATAAAGCATAAACTGTTATAAACAAAGTGCACTTGTGGCTGGAGGGGACAAACACCACTTACCCAACTGGAGATATGAAAACTTTAATATCCTTCAGAGTAGTCACCTGGAGACTGAATACGTCCCCCACCCCCCCCCCCCCCCCCCCCGCTAGTATAGACAGAATGTCAGGAAGTCCCGTATCCAAGTGGATTCCGCTGTTTTGTTTTTGAATAAAGCTGTGTCATGACTCAGATTAAATCCCATTTAGAATTTTTTTTTCCAAGATTAAAATCGCAACCACCCATGTAGAGAGAGTACAGAGGCTCACAAACGACCGGAACAACTTTCATCAAACAAATCTGAATAGAGTTGTCGGATCTGTGAGCAACAGGTATTTGTTAACGCCATTTCCCACCCCATTCTTAACATCCGATTTGCATTTTCTTGACTTTAGTGCCTGTTTGGATCCGAACCAAAATAACATGACAGAATGATAGATGGCGCAGCCAAGAGAAAGAACTAATGATACATCAAAAAAGAAGGAAATAAAGATTAGAAGACGACGCTGGGTAGAAAATACACTGAGCAGAACGGAAAATAGAACGAATGATTTTTTTGTCTTTTGTTTAACGGGAGCATCCATAGTGCAAGCAGATGCTTACCTACTTGACCGAAGGTTTTTGTTCGAATCCACGATAAAAGTTTTTATATTTTTGTTTAAAACGACTCCCGGAACATATCTGTTTCTTGTTATTATTATTCACATGCCGCTCTGTATCACAGTGCTAGTAAATACAGTACTGTTTTAAATAGTGCTTTGTTGTGTCAAACGTTACAACTTTGTGGTACAATATTGGTGACGCCTGATTTGATTTGCGTTGTTACCGCTCGATTACAACTCTCTTTCAGATTGTCCATTGAATGACTTTATACTCCCTACATACTTGAAGTAATGTGTCTGCTTGAGTTGTTGCTTCTCCGTGCGTATCTTGTGCTAAATAAGATGAAATACGACTAGAAAGCTCAAAAGATGGAATAGAAAAAATACGCACAAGTATAACCAAACGTTTCGACCCAATTCTTAACAACGGAGCATTTGTAAACCAACATCCACATGAAACTCAGAAATATTTCATATGAAAAAAAAAATGTGGATGTGATAGGCTATACTACGAAATGAAATAGGTAAACAGGTGTCTGAAAAAAAAAAAAACGAGGGGTAGAAGAATAAACAAGTTAAATAAATATATATAGATGCAACATTAAATAACAAAGTGCTGACTATTCACTGGTACAGAATGAGTGGACGGTAATGCTTGTTTTCTGAAAGATGGAGAAATCTAGACATGTTGTGTTTAGAGGCAACTTTAGCGGATATTAGATTGAAAGCAACAATGATGACAGACGCCATGTTAGCCATTACTGAAGTGTGAGAAGGGCATACTGCAAAGAATAGACAATAGGTCGGCTGAAGTGTGAGAAGGGCATACTGCAGAGAGTAGACAATAGGTCGGCTGAAGTGTGAGAAGGGCATACTGCAGAGAGTAGACAATAGGTCGGCTGAAGTGTGAGAAGGGCATACTGCAGAGAGTAGACAATAGGTCGGCTGAAGTGTGAGAAGGGCATACTGCAGAGAGTAGACAATAGGTCGGCAGAGAGTAGACAATAGGTCGGCAGAGAGTAGACAATAGGTCGGCTGAAGTGTGAGAAGGGCATACTGCAGAGAGTAGACAATAGGTCGGCTGAAGTGTGAGAAGGGCATACTGCAGAGAGTAGACAATAGGTCGGCTGAAGTGTGAGAAGGGCATACTGCAGAGAGTAGACAATAGGTCGGCTGAAGTGTGAGAAGGGCATACTGCAGAGAGTAGACAATAGGTCGGCTGAAGTGTGAGAAGGGCATACTGCAGAGAGTAGACAATAGGTCGGCTGAAGTGTGAGAAGGGTCATACTGCAGAGAGTAGACAATAGGTCGGCTGAAGTGTGAGAAGGGCATACTGCAGCAGTAGACAATAGGTCGGCTGAAGTGTGAGAAGGGCATACTGCAGAGAGTAGACAATAGGTCGGCTGAAGTGTGAGAAGGGCATACTGCAGAGAGTAGACAATAGGTCGGCTGAAGTGTGAGAAGGGCATACTGCAGAGAGTAGACAATAGGTCGGCTGAAGTGTGAGAAGGGCATACTGCAGAGAGTAGACAATAGGTCGGCTGAAGTGTGAGAAGGGCATACTGCAGAGAGTAGACAATAGGTCGGCTGAAGTGTGAGAAGGGCATACTGCAGAGAGTAGACAATAGGTCGGCTGAAGTGTGAGAAGGGCATACTGCAGAGAGTAGACAATAGGTCGGCTGAAGTGTGAGAGGGCATACTGCAGAGAGTAGACAATAGGTCGGCTGAGTGTGAGAAGGGCATACTGCAGAGAGTAGACAATAGGTCGGCTGAGTGTGAGAAGGGCATACTGCAGAGAGTAGACAATAGGTCGCTGAAGTGTGAGAAGGGCATACTGCAGAGAGTAGACAATAGGTCGGCTGAAGTGTGCAAGGGCATACTGAGAGTAGTAGACAATAGGTCGGCTGAAGTGTGAGAAGGGCATACTGCAGAGAGTAGACAATAGGTCGGCTGAAGTGTGAGAAGGGCATACTGCAGAGAGTAGACAATAGGTCGGCTGAAGTGTGAGAAGGGCATACTGCAGAGAGTAGACAATAGGTCGGCTGAAGTGTGAGAAGGGCATACTGCAGAGAGTAGACAATAGGTCGGCTGAAGTGTGAGAAGGGCATACTGCAGAGAGTAGACAATAGGTCGGCTGAAGTGTGAGAAGGGCATACTGCAGAGAGTAGACAATAGGTCGGCTGAAGTGTGAGAAGGGCATACTGCAGAGAGTTGACAATAGGTCGGCTGAAGTGTGAGAAGGACATACTGCAGAGAGTAGACAATAGGTCGGCTGAAGTGTGAGAAGGGCATACTGCAGAGAGTTGACAATAGGTCGGCTGAAGTGTGAGAAGGGCATACTGCAGAGAGTAGACAATAGGTCGGCTGAAGTGTGAGAAGGGCATACTGCAGAGAGTAGACAATAGGTCGGCTGAAGTGTGAGAAGGGCATACTGCAGAGAGTAGACAATAGGTCGGCTGAAGTGTGAGAAGGGCATACTGCAGAGAGTAGACAATAGGTCGGCTGAAGTGTGAGAAGGGCATACTGCAGAGAGTAGACAATAGGTCGGCTGAAGTGTGAGAAGGGCATACTGCAGAGAGTAGACAATAGGTCGGCTGAAGTGTGAGAAGGGCATACTGCAGAGAGTAGACAATAGGTCGGCTGAAGTGTGAGAAGGGCATACTGCAGAGAGTAGACAATAGGTCGGCTGAAGTGTGAGAAGGGCATACTGCAGAGAGTAGACAATAGGTCAGCTGAAGTGTGAGAAGGGCATACTGCAGAGAGTAGACAATAGGTCGGCTGAAGTGTGAGAAGGGCATACTGCAGAGAGTTGACAATAGGTCGGCTGAAGTGTGAGAAGGGCATACTGCAGAGAGTTGACAATAGGTCGGCTGAAGTGTGAGAAGGGCATACTGCAGAGAGTTGACAATAGGTCAGCTGAAGTGTGAGAAGGGCATACTGCAGAGAGTTGACAATAGGTCGGCTGAAGTGTGAGAAGGGCATACTGCAGAGAGTAGACAATAGGTCAGCTGAAGTGTGAGAAGGGCATACAGCAGAGAGTTGACAATAGGTCAGCTGAAGTGTGAGAAGGGCATACTGCAGAGAGTTGACAATAGGTCGGCTGAAGTGTGAGAAGGGCATACTGCAGAGAGTAGACAATAGGTCGGCTGAAGTGTGAGAAGGGCATACTGCAGAAAGTAGACAATAGGTCGGCTGAAGTGTGAGAAGGGCATACTGCAGAGAGTTGACAATAGGTCGGCTGAAGTGTGAGAAGGGCATACTGCAGAGAGTAGACAATAGGTCAGCTGAAGTGTGAGAAGGGCATACTGCAGAGAGTAGACAATAGGTCGGCTGAAGTGTGAGAAGGGCATACTGCAGAGAGTAGACAATAGGTCGGCTGAAGTGTGAGAAGGGCATACTGCAGAGAGTAGACAATAGGTCGGCTGAAGTGTGAGAAGGGCATACTGCAGAGAGTATGACAATAGGTCGGCTGAAGTGTGAGAAGGGCATACTGCAGAGAGTTGACAATAGGTCGGCTGAAGTGTGAGAAGGGCATACTGCAGAGAGTTGACAATAGGTCAGCTGAAGTGTGAGAAGGGCATACTGCAGAGAGTTGACAATAGGTCGGCTGAAGTGTGAGAAGGGCATACTGCAGAGAGTAGACAATAGGTCAGCTGAAGTGTGAGAAGGGCATACTGCAGAGAGTTGACAATAGGTCAGCTGAAGTGTGAGAAGGGCATACTGCAGAGAGTAGACAATAGGTCGGCTGAAGTGTGAGAAGGGCATACTGCAGAGAGTAGACAATAGGTCGGCTGAAGTGTGAGAAGGGCATACTGCAGAGAGTAGACAATAGGTCGGCTGAATTTTGAGAAGGGCATACTGCAGAGAGTAGACAATAGGTCGGCTGAAGTGTGAGAAGGGCATACTGCAGGAGTTGACAATAGGTCGGCTGAAGTGTGAGAAGGGCATACTGCAGAGAGTAGACAATAGGTCGGCTGAAGTGTGAGAAGGGCATACTGCAGAGAGTAGACAATAGGTCGGCTGAAGTGTGAGAAGGGCATACTGCAGAGAGTAGACAATAGGTCGGCTGAAGCGGAAACACGGAAACTAATAGTAACATTATTAAAATCAAATAACCCTAGTTGTAGGCTTTCCTCTGAATAACGGTCCTAAATTATCGAGGCCGAAAATTTACCCTAACAGGGCCTCAGTCACATGTAAATTGCGGACCTCTTTCGGGCGACTATACCGGCACCGCCGATACGCGCGGTATCGGCTGGAACTCACAAGCAAATAACATGAAGGAAGCTGCAGCAGATGCGGTAGCTGCTGCTCGTGAGTCCCAGCCATCTAGTTTAGCCCCGCTCTGCGTCGCGCAAAGCGGCGCGGGAGAAATATTCTTGGCGGTGACTTTAACTCGGCGGAAGCTTTTCCGCGGTATGCTGTGTAGTCGCCGGAGAGAGGCCCGCTATTCACATGAGACTGAGGCCCTGTTAGGATAAATTTTTGGCCTCGATAATTTGGGACCGTTATTCAAAGGGTAGCTCTAGTTATATAATAATTACAAAAATATAAATAAAAATGATTCATATTAAAACAAATGGTAAAAATTACTGACGCAACCTTGTGTACAAAATTGAAACAGGAAACACTGGTGGGATGGGAACTAAACCGAACATGTTCGCTAACGAACAAACACGTGTGTCTGGCACAGTCAATATGAAAACCCAAAAGGGATGAAAACAGGCGCGACTCAGCAGTCACACTAATACCAGGAAATGAATCCAATGAACTGTGACTAAAAAGCCTGATAATGGAGCGAGGGGATCAACATGCACAAAACAGACGTTAATAACAAAGAGGTGCATTTTCATATTGCCCAAGATTCATAATCCCAACAAATCTGGATGAGCTATTGCATCTTGATGCCCCATTCTGTCCTACTGTGTACATCTGTGAATATTTGCACAGCCTTTTTTCAACCTACTGTCGCAAACCTCCCTGTAAGGAACCATTTTCCCCCTGATAAATCATGTTACAATGGGAATGACGTCAGGTAATAATTATGAATTAGAAATTTGAATTTAACGAGTACGAACCGTGATGCACGGGAAAATGTTGGCCAAATGAATCTCGCTAAACCCGGGTGAAATTGAAAACATGAGAATTCGGGTGTGGGCGCAAATCGAATGTAGGCGACAGAAAATTATTTAATGCCATAGAAAGATCTAGCGGACAGTCTCGTCTGGGTCCAGAAACTGTGCGCATTTGAAGTGACAAAGTGTATGTATCAAGTTATAAACGAAAGCATGCATCTGACGTGTTTGTGAGTTTCCAATGCCCAACCTTCAGCGAAGAACTGAGAAAGCGCTGAACATGCTTGAGTTTGCGTGTCAAGGAAAATTGCCATTCTCAGCGGTTGTTGTGTAAAGGGACACATGTGTATTCGTCTGAAAGTAACGTTGCCTTTATTCGATGTATTATACACCTAGGCTATGTTTATGCCTCATCATGTACTGACCAAAGAATCAGCGAGTGAATGAACAATAAACATTGACATCACATCGTGTCTTTCATTGTCATCCATCTTTCACCTGTTGAGTTGACTGTCAGAGCACGAGTTGGAAATATTCTATCGACTGGAGCCAAACTGAATGTAAACAGATTCATTGCACTCCCTTCATTTGTAAAGGACACTAACCATGTCCTCAGCATTTTTGGATCCATCAGGTTACTCCCGGGCAAAACATGTCATCTTGTTTCTGATGGACGTATGCTTCCTTTATAGGCCTGTATCTTACTCTGATTGTCTAAAGGCACTCCAGTTTTGTTTGTGTGTGCGTGCGTGTGCGTGCGTGTGTGTGTGTGTGTGACAGGTATAAATTATCATCCTCACAGTTTTTATTGACCTTGCCGAACTGGTACCAACCATCCACTTCTTTGAGTCCATTGGTGAGTACTTCGACCAGACCAGCCGGGGCTGCGATGGTCACCACGATGTTTCACGTGAAACGTGTCTCATTATGGGTCACCTTAAAAAAAAAGAGTTTGGTTTAGCATACCAAAGCACATTCATAGAGGTGTATAAGAGGTACCTAGATGACAGCGTTGGCATTACAGAAATGTCTGTAAGTGAGCTGGTCTAATTTATCAATTTCATTAGCACTTTCACACCGGCTATCAATTTCCCCTCACTGATCTTCACCATTTCCCTAACGTTTCTGGACATCAGGGCCAGCATCCTTTTCCAGTGTTTGAAATTCTCACTGCTATCTCCTCCATACATCGTCTAGCCGACTGCCTTGTGACAAGTCTATTTCAAACTCACATCTTCTTTGATTATGCGGGTTGTGCTTTGATGACTCTGACTTCGAAAATAAACCGTATGAACTTGTTGACTTCTTCCGTACCCGTTTCTATTCTCAATACATTCTGCAAGATACTCTGAAACCAATTCTAGCTATAACCGGAAATATGCTTTCCCCACCAAATACAGGTCGACTAATGATGGACCCAAATTGATTAACCTTTTCATTCCAACAATGCGGTTGCTTTCAAAGTATTCTTTCGCCACTTGAACATCATCTGCTCTAAACCAGGCACCTGGACCATCTTCGGTGAGAAGCCGAGATCTGTCTACAGACGAGACCACGACCTAACAAGTATACTCGTTCTTAAGCCGACCCCGCACAATGTGCAGAACATGTCCAGTCGTTGTCTAGACCTTACTGATAAGTCCTTTCCAGATTAGGGAAGATTTACGTGTGAATCCCTACACATAATTTATTAATCTGTAAAAGATGCAACAAGACATATATTGGGGAAACTACTAAGAAACTAGCTCGTGCTTGTTTTGGATTTTCAAAAGAAAAGATTCAAACCAATCCCTCTTCGCTTTAATAGCAGTGATCACAAAGGCGAAAAGGTATATCGCTGCCAAATAATCTTGCTCTGGCTATCAAACCAAAATTTTTTTCTTTGGAAAATCGCCTAATTCTAGTCTAGGTGTACACTCTCACTTGTAGAACTATCTTCGCTCTTTTATTTGTTTAATTTTATCCATTCCACATAAATGTTCTGTTCCTACATTTTACAGTTATTTACATGCCCCCCCCCCCCCAACCCCACCCATGGGCTGCGTGGTCTCGAGGAATGGTGTCCGCCTCGAGTGATAGATGTTCCGGGTTCAATCCTCTGTAAGGGCTGGGTTCTTTTCAAGTAGACTTTGACTTCTAGTAATTTCCCCTGTTCTCTGGTCATTGAGATCGGACGCCAGTGTGCATTGTTGCGAACGTAAAAAATCCATTAGTAGATGGTAATCGAAAAGAGTAGCCTAACGGAGCTGCCCGGTCACAATTTGGACTTAAAAATCTACCCACAGTCTTTCAGAATCCTCGCCGGTGCTACAGAGCCTGTGCACTGGGTTGAGCGTCTTCGGACTCAGACTTGAGTTAGAAGAAGAATGGAACACTTATGGGTTACTACCTGTGTGCCATGACGTTGATCCGTTGTTCAAAACCTCAAACCTTACATAACCCCCATGGTCACTGGTGGCTGAATTGCTTCGCACTTTGTTACTGTTGTGTAATTCATGTCGAGAAAGGTTCTGACCTAAACATCGATTTTCCCGTGTTGTGCACGTTCTTCCCCTTTCCCATTTCGTTAAGCTTTTTAGTCACGTTTCATTGGATTCATTTCTTGGTATTTTAGAACCTCTCTTGTCTTGTCCTTTCTGGTGTTACAGTGAAATTTTGTGTATTTTTAATATTTCGTTGATAAAGACTTTGATAGAAACGTATGTTTGTAATTGTGTGCCTCTTTCCCATTCCCCCGTGGAGCTTTCTAGCCGCATTGTATGTTACGTTTAGTTATTCTTCTTTGGCCGACATGATCAATGTTGGTTGGTTGTCCGGTTCTTGCAATTGTGATCACTTATGTTTTTCCCCTCCCACTATTAATCTGTATGTGTGTTTGTTTGTGTGTGTGTGTGTGTGTGTGTGTGTGTGTGTGTGTGTGTGTGTGTGTGGGTGCGTGTGTGTATGTGGTTTTGCTGCTAGGTTTAGATTGTGCAGGTGTCTCTGTAGCTAGTACACAGTTTTAGGAGTTCAAACTAAGTCTTCCATGGATTTACAAAACGATTTTCTTTATTCGTGAAACTAAGAGTTATCTTTTTTCTTCTTTGCGTTCACCAGCTGTAAACTCTGGTGGAAAGTTTTGGTTTTTCGTCCACTTCTGGACTGCAGTCCTGTTCCAGAACCTGAGTGCTGCGTGTGCATCCGTTTGACAAGTCTGATACATTTGTGTGCAGACTGTTGGTTTCTTGCCTCTCAGGCAGATGCACTCTGACTTCAAAGGAAGCTCCAAATGAGTCGACTCCTATGTCATGCTTTTGGGTAGCAGTGGGTCTATTCTTTTTTTCCTTCCCTATAATAGGGCCCTGGAACCTACACAGGGGACTAAGAGTTGTATTTTCTAAAGATTGTAATTAAAGTCATAATTAAAAAGAAATTATTTCAAACATATACTGCAGAAAACATACATAGTCATTATCTACATGTTAAGTAATTGTGACTTTGACTTTAACCAACGATTCAATGTTTACATTAATTAAAAATACGGTGTAATTCTAAATGCAATGATAAAAGATTATAAAGCAAGATAATTGTTTGCCAAATCTGTTTCTTGTATCACTACAACGACAGAGACTAGCTACTTGACAGACCCGCGGACAAAAACAGCATCATTAGTATGCTCGATCAGTATCTAATTTGCAGAAAAATAATAAACATCGTCGGTGCTTTGCAAGCTGTACGTCAATGGGTCGTTGCTGGGCGGAATAACGAGTGTGTGTTTGACAAACAGCTTCTGTTTCTTGATAATATGACATAACAGGAGGATGGTAGATTCTTTTCTGTTGAGAGAAATCCAATAAAAACTGCACATTCCGCGCACAGATTAAACTGTATTCTTGGTTTGTGCTGTGGACGGATGTACGGACATGGAGGCAGACAGATGGGGGAATGGATAGATGGATGGACATGGAGGCAGACAGATGGGGGAATGGATAGATGGATGGACATGGAGGCAGACAGATGGGGGAATGGATAGATGGACGGACATGGAGGCAGACAGATGGGGGAATGGACAGATGGATGGACATGGAGGCAGACAGATGGGGGAATGGATAGATGGATGGACATGGAGGCAGACAGATGGGGGAATGGATCGATGGATGGACATGGAGGCAGACAGATGGGGGAATGGATAGATGGATGGACATGGAGGCAGATAGATGGGGGAATGGATAGATGGATGGACATGGAGGCAGACAGATGGGGGAATGGATAGATGGATGGACATGGAGGCAGACAGATGGGGGAATGGATAGATGGATGGACATGGAGGCAGACAGATGGGGGAATGGATAGATGGATGGACATGGAGGCAGACAGATGGGGGAATGGATAGAAGGATGGACGGACACAAGGACTGACGGACATACAAACAGAAGACTGGATGGATCTATAAACGGACGGACTGAAGGAAGGAAGGATGGACACAGAGACGAAGAGGACGGACGGAAGGTCAGACAGACAGACAGACTAACGGTCAGACGATATGAATCACACGAATTTTTATTTTACATATATTTTGCGTGTTCCTAATATTATGTAACTCATAACTGTGCGGATGCTGCTGTTCTTAAAGCAGCACATGTTTGTGGATCTTTGTTTGACTAATAATTTCTCTCCTATGAAAAAAAGAAAATACAGTAACTGGCACACACGTGGAGATTGGAAATCAGTGCGTGGAGCATATCTTGATAGCCTATTCTCTACTCAATGAAAAAATCCGCAACCGATGGGAGACATGCCTGAGATGACTACCTGAGAGTGGAACGCCCATGACACCCGGGCAGTTGATGTTTCAAACAGTTCTCGTTACTCAGTTGTCTCAAGTTACTGTAACAATGCAGACTGTTTTCTTTGAATCAGCTTTTTTTTTTCATATACCGGAAATAAGGCAAAATGAAAACTATATGTTTGCTTACATCAAAAAATAATTAACTTACAGGGACGTATTTGTTAACATACAGGATGGCACAATACCACAACTTGCAGCATATGTTACTAAGTTACAGATTTATAAAGCTCGACAGGTTTCTTGGAACGGATTATAGTTGTGAGGATTCCACACCGCAATCATAGTCATATGTGTGTGTGTATATATATATACATTGTACTGTCTCTCTCTTTTCACAAATTTAACAGTGAATATTATATCAAGATTAATATCATTTTCTCACAGTTGTTTAGGATGATAAAGATACTTTTCGCGACGTACTGATGTTCCAAAAGTGACCCCTTCGGTTTTCCATAGATTGCTAGCACTCACTAAACATGCCGCAGTATAAGTACAAAGAATGCAATAAAGACAAAGAATTCAATACATTAGGATATGACAGATACTGAGAACATACTACAAATAGAGACAGATTCAACAACAGTAATGCACCTGGCGAGATACAGCGACATATGACAGACAATAAATTAGGCAATGTATTGTTTGTATCCACCGCTAATTCCTATGCCAGCGGAAACTCTACAGAACATCCATCACTGTCCCTTGTGGGAAGATAGATGATTCAGACTGCAGTTTCGGCAAGGCCGGTTGCATATACATACATCAAATGTAAAAGGCAGCCGTCAGAATTGCCAACACAAACAGTCTAGAACTAGAAATGCAATTCAGCATCGATAGAAGGAGCAGTTATAAGAGACGAGCAATTGCACACGCAATTAATTCCATAAGGCACCACAAGCTCTCTGACAATAGGTCACTCGTAATTTTCTGACCATAGACCAGTTAAACAGTAGTCATAACAGGGCAGAAAACGGGTCACAAACATAAAATATTATCAGACAACAATTTAACTACTATACCAAGCTTTAAGATATTTCGTTCTTTATAATTAACTGTGTAATATAAGCCTGATTATTTGTGCTCTGTACTTGAGATGATCAACTGTAGCTTTTGTTATAAGTCAGCCATGAATGATATCTCATTTAAATCAGATGATTTAATTTACATCTCTTCAATAATTTCCTTATCCGGTATGATTTCTAACTTTATCAATGTTTTTGTGTTTGCAAAAATGGATCTCAGCGACACAGTTAATATTAGCCTCCTGGCTGTCTCTGTTTGTGATTTCCTTTTGTTGACGTGTAGCTTCGTGACTAGTGTATTCTCTTATCCAGTTCTACAGAATATACATCTTGCTATGAGTATACCAGATATTAAGAGTTTTATCCTGGGGAGAACTTATTTCTGTTTAAAGCGGATAAGTAATTGGATAAGGGTGTTTATCACATGTGAGCGATGTCTTTGTATCATTCAACCAATCAAAGTTCGTGACATCATCACACCCCGGAAATCGGTTGTTATCCTTCTGTTGATTGGGTTATTCATGACCTTGACCGCTGTACCCATAAGCATTGCGGCTAGCTACCAGTCTGATCTCCACATGGTCAAAAATGAGACGTTAGTAACTTATTACAAAAAACTGATTCAGCAAATGGAATCATTGACAAGCTTCATCTATTCCACGTTAACTATTCTGGCATGTATATGGGTAATTATCTCCACAGTTATCTTAGTAATTAGTGTTAAAAGAAACATCCTCTGGAGAATTGGAGCCGCAGAGACGATAACCAATGAGAGAATATCGACCAGGGACAGGAGAATCATCAAGATGGTCAGTCTACTGATGGTTATTTTCATCTCCTCGTTCTTGCCTGAATGTCTTGTCCTGTTGGCGCAGATGGTGGAACCCGAACTGAGCATCTTGGGTGAACAAATAGACGTGCTTTCTGTTCTTCTTAGCGTCACGGAAACACTGTTTGTGCTCAGTGTATCAGTGAATATTTTTGTGTACCTGAAGATGAGTTCAAAGTATAGTCAAACCTTCAGTAGGTATTTCTGCTCCTCGAACTGGGAAAATTGTCACCCCTCTGTTACTGGGGCTCATCAAGGGCGTAAAGAACACTGACTGTGTTACCTATTATGTATGTCACAGGGAGAGTTAGCGTAAACTTTCTAGAATGTCTCTGAGAACTGTACATGGTCTAAAGAGAATGGCGCTGCGAGGAGTTACTAGGGGATCTGGTCAACGCTCAACACTGAGGGGAAGGGTGAGACGGATATACAATTAGACGGTTACTGGTACCGTCGGAACTGGAACTCTTCGCATGCTGCTGAAGACGGGGACTGAGCACTTATGGCAGTGTCCCGAGTGCTGTGATGTTGATTCTTAATTCAACATTGAGAAATGTAACTGTAAATTCAATATAACAAAATACCGAATATCAATAATTTGGCTTTCTTTATGTAATCTAGAGAAATGTCAATATGTGGGGCTCTCTAATGTAGTTGATTCTCTGTATACTGAGTGCTACTTGAACTGTCTCCAAAAGCATTCAAACTGAGACAAATGTCAGTTGTCACAAATGGTGAACATACCGGCTCATATTTGAGAACAAGTTAGACTGGTCAAAATGTGTTACGCGGGCACCGCTTACAGCACATAGTGAGGTGAAACAATATTTTGGTCTGGAACCTATAGTGTTGGCACATCTGACAGCTGCAATGTGCAAACTTCAAGATTTTAATGGTTCTGACAGGTTTTTCACTAGCTGTGAAATGGGACAGTGATGGATGTTGTGCATGATTTTCACTGGACAGGAAAGGAGCAGTTTTGTGGCTACCTGTCTGTGGTAAGGGTGGAGCTGCGATCAAGAACTGACTAACGGCTAACTAATTAGAGAGAATGGGCCACGCCTCAAACACCATAGAAAAGAAGAGAATGACTTCATGTCCGGTATGGGGGATAGTCTGGTAGTCTGGTCAGATTTTAGAGTGTTTGCTGTTTCTGGTCACTGTTTTCTTAGGTATTTTCTTCATATACGACCTTGCACGACATGGACAAGTTGGAAGTGAAAAGAGGCAGAAGACGACCGCGATAGACGAGCTGGACAGTTTGACATCATGGCATCCAAGATCCTCTGTGTCAGAACTAACTGAACGTACACGAGACAGAAGGTTCTCGACTGGACATGACAATCAAGGCCATAGTGCGTGAACTCTCAAAAGAAGACATGCATCTGTTGCTCAGCTGTTGAGATGACCGCATAGAGTGACATTGAGCTGTATAGTTCACAAGCAATGTTTTGTAAACATGTATCTAAAGTAGTGTGTGTGAGAGAGAGAGAGAGTGTCTGTACATATATGTATGTGGTCGCAGGCAAGCGCGCCTGTACTGGTGGAGTATTTACAAAATGTTGAGTGGCTTTTTGTTGCCATATGACTAGTCTGGTAGTCTGGTAGTCTTAGTTTCAGCTTCATAGCAAACGGGTTGCCCCATCTTTGCTCCGCTCCTGTGCCAGCGAAAAACACTCAGAATGTCTATCACAGTCCCTTGTAGAAAGATTGACAGACTGCTGTCTCAGCATATCTAGCATACACTCGCATTAAAGCATATGGTAGCCATCCGAAGTGCTAACACAAACAGTCCAACATTAGAAATGCAGTTCATCATTGATGATAGCAGAACTTGTTGTCAACAGATCAGCAGTTGTCCGCGTGATCAATTTTAATACGGGTCCCGCAAGCATTGAACGACAGGCATCGTGCCATTTTCTGAATCTACAATTCACACCACCACGTTGGTCACAGTCGAAAAAAAAAACATTCCAAATGCAATCCGCAGCTCACAGGGTCACGCCATGCATTCAACTCAGAAGCTGGGCGACTAGTGACTAGTGACTGCCTTATGCAGTTAAGAGTATTCAGGCTGCTGTTTTTTTTTTAGGGACTGCTGTTTTCCTCGATGGTGAACTGTTTAAGTGGAGGACTGTTGTCTTTACTATTCTAGTGACTGTTTTATGCGTTTAAATGTGCGTGCGAAAAGACCGACTTGCTGGAACTGCAGTTGTCCTCATGTGGGCAAGGATATATATTTTAATTTATTTATGCTGGCCCTAGTACAAAGCAGATATGGGGTGACTCGTTTGCAGAGAAGAAGAAACAAAACCCCACATAATTCTATAATAGGAGAGAATCAAAGACCTTTAAAATAACATATGTATGTTCAGCTCCAATTCTCGCCAGTAGTGTATTAAAACATATTACGCCACATGTAGACCCATAATGTAAAATGCAAACTGTTATTAATAGGTCATCGTCACTGTACTGACCGCCTTTATTTTCCTGGACGTTTTCTGGTACTCATTGTAGGTTGTGTAGACAAAGGAGAGCGATTGACTGTAAACAATCAGCCACAGTACGAATTGGAGTCCGTGATCTACACGGAAGGCACGCGATCACCGGCCTTCTTTTGAATATGAATATTTCAGAAATCTTGTAAGATACCATGTGATAAGAAGACCAGAAATACAACTATTCTTCAATAATATAACTAGGTTTGTTGTTCTAGCTGTGCTTGGTTGACAAGTTCCGTAATCGTTGGTGCTATTTCAATAATATAACTATGTTTGTTATTCTAGCTGTGCTTGGTTGGGAACTTCCCTAATCGTTGGTGCTATTTCAATAATTTGAAACATACTATATTTGTGGGTTCAAGCTTGATGAGAGACCTGGCTAAGGCCCCTCTTTAGGAGTGGTTAGTTAGTCATGCACTGTTGCCATGTGCACGTGACGTGTTGGATTCTCAGTAATTTAACTATCATTATAATCATGTAGCAGGATCTGTGCAGAACGTCGCTCTCATCACAGCGTGGCTGAAAGAAACTAGGTCTCTCACCAGATCTGGCGCCTCGTCAACATTCTTACCCACTCTGTCAATTATTTTCTGTGCCCATCTTCGTGCTCGTCCTTCCCTGCACCTCTTTCCTGGCCGAATGATTTTTATTTCCAAACCAATGGAACTTGATATGACCAAAACATTTTGTTTTCCGAGACACAGTGGTGTTTACTAGCAAATCTTTCCTAATTTTCCCATGATTTAGGGTTTTAGTATTTCTTTTATTTCTGATGGTATATAAGGAATTTTTCTTTAACTCTTCACACACAAGTCATCCCCCCTCCCCTCCCCCTTTATGAACCGGGAGATAGTCTATGACTGACACCCATTGGTTGCTACAGGGAAGATGCATGTCCTCAAAATGTTGCTTTTTTCCCCAGTTTTTGGTGCCATGTTAAAAATGTCTGTGGTTAAGCACCTACAAGGAGATGAAAATTAGGATTTTGAGAGCATGCATCTTCCCTGTAGCAACTTAGGGATGTGAGTCGTGGACTATCTCTCAGTCCTTGAGAAAGAGAATAGGGGCTTTTGAGCTGAAATGTTATAGAAAGATTCTCATAATATCTTGGACACAGAAGAAGAGAAATACTGACATGGCAGGATAAAAGTGACTCCTTGAGTATGAAAGTACATGAGGCGGGAGAGCTGGCGAGAGATCAGGTTTCTTTCAGGCAGACTGTGATGAGAGCGACGTTCTGCAAAGCACCTGCTACATGATGATGATGGTGCCATGTTAACTACAGTTGTACATTGTTTTCTCTTCTAATGTGTTCTTCTATCTCTCTTTTTCTTTCCATAAAGGGTCGGTCAATACGTATCAATGTTTTTTATATACTGTTTCTAATGTCTCATTTTTTCCCAAGCGGTTTATGACTAGGAGACACGAAACAGAGAAACAGTATCGGAATTAAAATGTTTCGAAAACGTTCACGTCGCAGTAGGTTAGATAACACGGATAATTTGTAATTTAGAGAGACGCGATTCCCGGGAGAGAAGCCCGGGGTCGATCAAGCTAGCTTTTATCCCAGAGTACTAAAGACATCCGAGCCATGAACATTCATGAGCCAGCGGAACTGAAGTAGGATCAAGACTTTTTTTGCGACTGTAGTAAGAGCGACGTTCTCTGTAACACACACTATGTGATGAAAAAAATAATATCCAGCCCCCGTCAGGACTCGAACACTTTTTTTAAATAGAGAAGTTAGAAATATGGGGAGGACATGGGGAGAGCTCCATGTGATGGCGAAGGATAGAACGACTTGGCGTGAGTTGGTTGAGGGCCTATGCTCCATTGGGGGATAGAAAGGCAGAAGAAGAAGAAGAAGAGTAATGATTAATCATGTTACTGAGAGTAACCTAAAGACAACACTTCGCCAGAACCACCTAACCATGTCTATTCCTTGTCTCAGCCGAATCACCGCCTTTTCCAGAATAAATCAGAGTCAGCCGTAGCCGAAAAAACCAAGCAGTTCCATCTATATTTAGGCTGGCCGAACAAACCCAGCAGTTCCATCTATATTTAGGCTGGCCGAACAAACCCAGCAGTTCCATCTATATTTAGTCTGGCCGAACAAACCAAGCAGTTCCATCTATATTTAGGCTGGCCGAACAAACCCAGCAGTTCCATCTATATTTAGGCTGGCCGAACAAATCAAGCAGTTCCATCTATATTTAGGCTGGCCGAACAAACCCAGCAGTTCCATCTATATTTAGGCTGGCCGAACAAACCCAGCAGTTCCATCTATATTTAGGCTGGCCGAACAAACCAAGCAGTTCTAGTTTCTTTTTTTTTTTTTTTTTCTTTTTCAAATATTTTGTTTTACAATTTTTATCGTAAACAAAAATAAAATCCTAACCTGCACAGTGTGTGACGACAGCACGAGCCATGCAGCCTTCAACCCTCCAGCCCAGAAGCGTCTGTCTACACCTTAAAAGTGGTAACAACAGCCAGTAACTGCAGTGGGGGCTACCATGTGATTAGGTCTGTGAAGTCAATAGAAGACTCGCTTTTCTAATGCAGCTGTGGCTCTCTGTGTTCGAAAACAGGCGGTTTCCGGGTGTCACCCAGCCTCTAGGTAATAGGTACCAGAGTTAACATTCTGGGGTAATTGGAGGAACGTGGCTGTAGTTATGGAGTTGTGTGCGGACAGCAATACGGGCGGACATTTTCTTATCAGCTGTCCGTACTGGTGGCAGAGCCCTTATGGTTTATAATCGTGGGCGAAGACGCTAGTTCACATCTCCTGAATTTACTTTTGAATTTTTGCTTTCATTATTATAGCCACCGCGTCTAAACGGCTTTTACATCTAAATCATGATCATTGCCTAATGTTATCTCACCAGTTAGGGTTCAGAGAAACATATGTGTACATTACTGTACATGGGGAAAACATGTGTATATCTGTACATCGGAGAAATATATGTGTACGTTACTATGTACATTCAACTATAGTCTGTTCCAACAGTCGTGATCTACTTAAAAAATTTATAACCCACTAACCGCTCGGTGTAATTCTTGAAATTTGTCATGCAACATGTTAGTAATCATGCCCTTTAGGAAAATATTGATAATGTAAACAAACATCTTATTTTTATTTTGCCTTATTTTCGGTGCTTCGTAATGCCGGGTTCGATCCCAGCTGCGGGCCATACGCCTTGCGTTGGTTTCGACAGTGGTATCAAGAAAGCCCACCGTCCAGAGGCAATGGCAAACTACTGGACGTAAATTTGCCTAGAAAAACCTCACAACAGCCAGGGGCTGTTGGGGTTGGTTCTGCAACGTCCTGTAAAGATACGCAACGAACCTTAACTTATTTTCGGTACACGAATAAAAAGCCACTGTTTGAAGGTATACAATTAGAATTTTGACAGAAAATGGCTTGAGGCCAAGTTGGCAAAACAACAAACTGCACACGCCTTTTGAGGGTAATCCGTAGGAGAAACTAAGGCACACGTAATTTCAAAAGTGAAGCTGAAACGTCAAGAAGTACCATGATGCTTGCTTACTGGCTCATAAGAAGTAAACGATTTGTGTCAATTACTATATTTTAAAGGGATGCACACATTATTAGGCCCAAAAAGAAAACAGTACAATTGAAAATTGTGAAACCATAAGGACATGGGCAAGTTTGAGGGGACGACTTTTGAAAAG
Source organism: Candidula unifasciata (assembly GCA_905116865.2). Lineage (NCBI taxonomy): Eukaryota > Metazoa > Mollusca > Gastropoda > Stylommatophora > Geomitridae > Candidula > Candidula unifasciata. Next base: position 343,039 of record CAJHNH020006190.1, on the reverse strand, counting down.
GATTACGTCTGAGAATATGCGTGATAATGCGAACAAAAATTATTAAGTTACATCCAACAAAACTGAATGTAATGAATGTGGAGAAAATACAAAGTATCTTGACAGGAAAAGTCAGATAACTTTTTTATCAGGTTATGTTATTTATTGCTGGAATTTAGGGGAACTAACTGAAATACCACTGTTTTAAAATAAACAATGGTATTTTTAATTAGTTTGCAAACTATACCGATAACTGTGGTAAAACCCAACTCACAAAGAATTAATTGGAAATGATGATAGTGTATATTGATTCAGTAATTGAAAGAATGAGCTAATAATATCTGCAAGACAGCCGCTACAGAAACTTCAAAGCTACAGCGACAGCGTTAATAAGAATAAAAATAATATGTTTAAAAAATTGATGTATATGAAATTGTTGTGTAATAATAAGGTCCCGGGTTCAAGCCCCGGTGAAGGCTGGGATTTTTTTCACGTGAACTTTTTAAAATTTTCCTTGTTTTCTGGGTAGTCAGATCGGACACTCGTGTGTATTGCTGCACACGTAAAATATCTTTTGGCCGTTGGAAAAAAAAAATTAAAAAATAAGCCTAACACCGCTGCCCGGATAAAAATGTGGAGTTAAAAATCTACCTAAAACATATGTCAGGATCCTCGCCGGTGCAACGAAGTTCGTGCACTACGTGAGTCAGAAGTATAACGGAGAACTTATGGGTTACTACTATTGTGCCTTGATGTTGATCCGTCGTGTAAACCTGTTGTGGACAAAATTAATCATAAACCTAATCTCATTTTTTGAAATCAGTCAATGTGGTGTCTTCTTGGTGGGCACTCTTAGTGTTTAAAAAAAAAAATTATTAGTTATTTTTTATGACGTGGGTACGGTATCTGTGGCTTAGATGTAGTAAACGCACTTCGAAATGGGGGATAGAAAGGCAGAAGAAGAAGAAGAGTAATGATTAATCATGTTACTGAGAGTAACCTAAAGACAACACTTCGCTAGAACCACCTAATCATGTCTATTTCTTGTCTCAGCCGAACCATTGCCTTTTCCAGAATAAATCAGAGTCAGCCGTAGCTGAACAAACCAAGCAGTTCCATCTATATTTAGGCTGGCCGAACAAACCAAGCAGTTCCATCTATATTTAGTCTGGCCGAACAAACCCAGCAGTTCCATCTATATTTAGTCTGGCCGAACAAACCAAGCAGTTCCATCTATATTTAGGCTGGCCGAACAAACCCAGCAGTTCCATCTATATTTAGTCTGGCCGAACAAACCCAGCAGTTCCATCTATATTTAGTCTGGCCGAACAAACCCAGCAGTTCCATCTATATTTAGGCTGGCCGAACAAACCCAGCAGTTCCATCTATATTTAGGCTGGCCGAACAAACCCAGCAGTTCCATCTATATTTAGGCTGGCCGAACAAACCCAGCAGTTCCATCTATATTTAGGCTGGCCGAACAAACCCAGCAGTTCCATCTATATTTAGGCTGGCCGAACAAACCCAGCAGTTCAAGTTTCTTTTTTTTTTTTTTTTTTTCCAAAATATTTTGTTTTACAATTTTTATCGTAGACAAAAATAAAATCCTAACCTGCTCAGTGTGTGACGACAGCACGAGCCATGCAGCCTTCAACCCTCCAGCCCAGAAGCATCTGTCTACACCTTAAAAGTGGTAACAACAGCCAGTAACTGCAGTGGGAGCTACCATGTTATTAGGTCTGTGAAGTCAATAGAAGACTCGCTTTTCTAATCCAGCTGTGGCTCTGGGTGTTCGAAACCAGGCGGTTTCCGGGTTTCACCCAGCCTCTAGGTAATAGGTACCAGAGTTAACATTCTGGGGTGAATGGAGGAACGTGGCTGTAGTTATGGAGTTGTGTGCGGACAGCAATACGGGCGGACAGTTTTTTATCAGCTGTCCGTACTGGTGGCAGAGCCCTTATGGTTTATAATCGTGGGCGAAGACGCTGGTTTACATCTAAGGAATTTACTTTTGAATTTGTGCTTTCATTATTATACCACCGCGTCTAAACGGCTTTTACATCTAATTCATGATCATTGCCTAATGTTATCTCATCCGTTAGGGTTCAGAGAAACATTTGTAAACATTACTGTACATGGGGAAAACATGTGTATATCTGTTCATCGGAGAAATATATGTGTACGTTACTATGTACATTCTACTATAGTCTGTTCCAACAGTCGTGATCTACTTAAAAAATTTATAACCCACTAACCGCTCGGTGTAATTCTTGAAATTTGACATGCAACATGTTAATAATCATGCCCTTTAGGAAAATATTGATAATGTAAACAAACATCTTATTTTTATTTTGCCTTATTTTCGGTGCTTCGTAATGCCGGGATGCCAGGTTCGATCCCAGCTGCGCGCCATACGCCTTGCGTTGGTTTCGACAGTGGTATCAAGAAAGCCCACCGTCCAGAGGCAATGGCAAACTACTGGACGTAAATTTGCCTAGAAAAACCTCACAACAGCGAGGGGCTGTTGGGGTTGGTTCTGCAACGTCCTGTAAAGATACGCAACGAACCTTACCTTATTTTCGGTACACGAATAAAAAGCCACTGATTAAAGGTAAACAATTAGAATGTTGACAGAAAATGGCTTGAGGCCAAGTAGGCAAAACAACAAACTGCACACGCTTTTTGAGGGTAATCCGTACGAGAAACTAAGTCACACGTAATTTCAAAAGTGAAGCGGAAACGGCAAGAAGTACCATGATGCATGCTTACTGGCTCATAAGAAGTAAACAATTTGTGTCAATTACTATATTTTAAAGGGATGCACACATTATTAGGCCCAAAAAGATTAAAGAATTTGGCCACTGTAAGAAAAGAGTACAATTGAAAATTGTGAAACCATAAGGACATGGGCAAGTTTGAGGGGACGACTTTTGAAAAGGATTACGTCTGAGAATATGCGTGATAATGCGAACAAAAATTATTAAGTTACATCCAACAAAACTGAATTTAATGAATGTGGAGAAAATACAAAGTATCTTGAAACGAGAATTCAGATAACTTTTTTATCAGGTTATGTTTTTTATTGCTTGAATCTAGGGGAACTAACTGAAATATCACTGTTTTAAAATAAACAATGGTATTTTTAATTAGTTTGCAAACTGTGGTAAAACCTAACTCACAAAGAATTAATTGGATATGATCATAGTGTGTATTGATTCAGTAATTAAAAGAATGAGCTAATAATATCTGCACGACAGCCGCTACAGAAACTTCAAAGCTACAGCGACAGCGTTAATAAGAATAAAAATATTATGTTTATAAAATTGATGTATATGAAATTGTTGTGTAATAATAAGGTCCCGGGTTCAAGCCCCGGTAAAGGCTAGGATTTTTTTCACGTGAACTTTTTAAAATTTTCCTTGGTCTCTGGGTAGTCAGATCGGACACTCGTGTGTATTGTTGCACACGTAAAATATCCTTTGGCCGTTGGAAAAAAAAATAAAAAATAAGCCTAACACCGCTGCCCGGATAAAAATGTGGAGTTAAAAATCTACCTAAAACATATGTCAGGATCCTCGCCGGTGCTACGAAGTTCGTGCACTTCGTGAGTCAGAAGTATAACGGAGCACTTATGAGTTACTACCATTGTGCCTTGATGTTGATCCGTCGTGTAAACCTGTTGTGGACAAAACTAATCATAAACCTAATCTCATTTTTTGAAATCACTCAATGTGGTTTTTTCTTCCTGGGCACTCTTAGTGTTAAAAAAAAAAAAATCATTAGTTAGTTTTTATGACGTGGGTACGGTATCTGTGACTTAGGTGTAGTGAACGCACTTCGAAATGCCCGGGTGCCAGATTTGATCTCCGCTGCGGGCGATTCGGCAGCAGACTACTTTGCGTAGGATACGACTCTGGTATCGAAAGCCGACCGTGCATTAATCACTAGCAAACTGTTGAAACTATAATTTTCTTTTAAAAACCAAAATCACAATTTCGACCTCTGTCGATAAGCGTTCTGGGGAGGAAGAGTTTGCGCTCCTTTATTTGATGGGCGGCAATGGCTACGTTAATCCGTGTCGATATACAAGCTCTTTAATGTCATCAGTCAGTTTTCTCCTTGGGCGACCTCTTTCTTTTACTTCAGATCTTTTCATGTGTAGCGCCTGCGATGGCAGTTGTTCTGGCTGCATTCTTCCTAGATGACCAAATCATTTGATTTTCTGGTTCTCAGTTAATTTAATGCATGATTTTGTTTGTTTGTGTGCGTGTGTGTGTGTGTGTGTGTGTGTAGATCTAATTCTTCCCCGGAAAATAAAGTTCCCCTTTTTTCTGGGTCGACTGCTTTAAAGCTTTTTTGTGTGTGTGTTCTGTCTATGTGTATCGTAAATACGAGATGCGAGAGTACACATCCCTGCTTTATGTCTGTATTGACTGTAAACATATCAGATATACTGTCACATACCGCTCGTGTCGCGTGCCTGATTTAAGGATTTCTCCTTAAAAACCAATAGCGCTCTGAAATAATAATACTGAGGTGTTGGCTCGTATTGGTCTAAGGAAGATCCCGTGGCCAATATACGCCCAACTTATTTCAGGAGTAGGGCAACTCAAGCTCTACGACTACAGAATATATAATATTCCTAGGCACACTTGACTGGACGCCCCCACTTACTATAAAAAGCTAGCTCACAGGTTATGATAGTATACTATCATAGCAATGTTAACACAGATACAGATTATTAATTGAACATACATGTACTTTAGACAGCTAAGAACAATGAATGAGTGACACTCCAGGCAATAGTGAAACCTTAGAAATACTGTAATAAGTGCAACACATACATTATATAAGAATCAGCAAAGAACTTCAAGAACCCAGAGTGATATGAAAGACTAAAACTTCAAACTCGATCCGACTGAACGTGTATGAATGTTCCAGAGTCCGCCTTGATCATCATTATGATAAGTGTGGACGATTAACAGTGAAGCCTGGCAATAAACCAATGATTGATCACACTTATCTGAATCCCTGGTTTCTTGAACTGGCTGGATGTTCAGTCACTCTGTTGTTACGTTCAAGACAGTCCCACACTAGACACTCGAACACCAAAGCTCCTGGAGAGGATCTCAGGTACCAAGTCAAACACTTGAGATCCAAACAAGCTGCCGGATAAATGATGGTGAAGGTACAACACCCATAATGTTGTCTGTAGACCAACTGGAGGATGTCATTAAATGATGACAAAAGTTTGGTTTACAATCTGATGCCCACCACTGGCTTAGACATAGGTGACTTCCTTGTAGGTGATTTTGTGTACTGCTGATTCACTGCCTGGCCTCCAAAGAGATATCATCCTGTATCAAAAGGAACTCAGAATATGCAGTCATCTCAGGGTTTACATGTTAAGCTCAGTTTATTAACATCCACATTAGTAATCATTCAGAGGACAAATCTTAGGATAATGAGACAGTAAAAGTCTCTACATATAATCTCTATTGTTCAGTCAGTAACAGGGACAGGAGATGAGGGCCAGAGTGGAGACAGATAGACTATTAAACATAGAACATCAACTCTCCTCGCCCATCTGCACCCGCAGACATACATTCTATCTCGTTTGTACATGAATATATTTCATCTCTCCACAAGCTGCCGACTACACACTCAATGTTGTCGTGCTAAAGTTAACCTTTGACTCAGAGTGCCGAGCTCTGACATCACAGCCTAGCAGAATGCAGGATGACCCATTTACAAATGTCTGTTAGTCGATACAACTCCTTCGTTTGGTTAGAGAATAATTAACTTGCTGGTTTAATATTTTTACAATGGTGTGTGTAATGTAGAGCACAAACTATTTAGTCTGCGAAGGGAAAGGTTTGATTTAGGGGCCTGATCATCTGGATACCAAGAACGGCCTCGTTCTGTGCGATCACACAGTTGAATCTTCCCTCCTTGCAGCAGTGGCAAACTTTAAAAAGACATATATCCTGGTACTAGTAAACTATAATCAACTTACCCAAGCTTAGGAAATGTCCTAGAAACCAAAGGCCCCATCCTCAAAGCATAGATATACGAGGCACATTTAAGAACATCTGTTCTTCTAGGCAGTCAGACAAAGAATGACGCGGTACGCTGGCGTCCTTTCAAAGAAAGTAGCCCGCGATATTAATGCGTCGAGGAGTAAAAACGCTTACAGGAATTTCTGAATTATACTCAAGAAATTATTTATCCCACAGTTGCAAGTTTGAAAATGTAGACTTCTCAAAACAACTAGAGGGTATAAAATTGTTTATTTCACCAGATAGGGGTATATATCAATATAAGGGACTCTATACCCCGCTTCCCCCCCCCCCCCGGACGGGTTTTAATTTGAAATGTGACGTGGCCGCTAGGGGTGTCATCGTCACGAAAAGTCCACAGTGTAGGGTTGGCTGTTCACTCCACGACATATACCTTGCTGTGTTCTCAATGCTTTTGGCAGTGTGGTACAATCCACAGTTTTATCTAGCACTTGTCCTAGTATCATATTCACCTCAAGAAAAGCCAATAATTTGTTTCTGTCTACTCTATCAAAAACTTTCTCTTGATCTTGAAACACGATATTCAGTTCATCATTTTCAATGTTTTTCTCGCAAGCTCGTTTTAGTGTTTAAAAAAAAGCATCCGTGCAACCTTTTGTTTTCCTAAAATCAAAAATGTATGATGTACTTCCAAAGGATTTCCCTATCTGGTTACTTGAAAAACGGAACCAGATCTTCAAGAAGGCTAAACATATGCATTAAGGATGTTATACAAACTCGACCCGAAAGATACCAACTCTGACCCAGACACTTGCGAGCAATCAGAGTTATATGGAGGGAGACAGTAAAAAACAGACTGTCGCAGTTTGCAAGAGGCAAAACGCAGCAAAATGTAGAGAGGAGAGGAGACATGTGAAAGAAAACCAGTGTCAATTTAATAGTGTCGATGTTTTTATGTGGATTATGTGGGCAGAGCAAACTACTGGACGTAATTTGAGTAGAAAAACCACACAACAGCCAGGGGCTGTTGGGGTTGGTTCTTCAACGTCCTGTAAAGCATACGTAACTAAACTATGTGGCAGAGACTGCCATTGTAGAACCGTACTTTACATTCAGAGCAGACGTTGTTCGCAAAATCAGCAGCTCAACTCAATGGTCCCTAGTTGTCTATATGTACTAAGATCAGTAGTTTGAATGTCGTGATTTACTCAAAAGAAAAAAAAAGTATATTAAAATATTATTTTTGTTGTTGTTGATATTGTTATTGCTTCTGTCACTGGTGATGTTGCTAATGTTTTTGTTATGTTTAACAAAACAGATATTAGATTCTAGATAAGGAGGATATCTTCCAGAACTGTGCAAACATCTGAGTATCATTTTGCAAAATCTTTGCAGAACATTATTCTCACCAGAGCCGGTTTGAAAGGCTCGATCCTTTACCAGTTCCAATGACTCAAACACTGTTGGGATAATCCCAGCTCTGCTAGTCTACAACAATGTATACTGTGTGACTAACTTTTCCCCTGATCCGAAATTTTAGTGTTTTTCATTTCACACTTGGCATTACCACTCCAAATACATATTGTGCAATGGTGGACACCTCTAGTGGGTATTTCACCAGTTAGTATATTTTGGTTATTCCCAATGTTTGTTTTCAGTTGCTCTCTGCGCGAAGCGTTTTTGGGAGTGATAGAGTTCAAAATATTATATTTATTAATTTCTTGACTAGTGAGTGTCATTGGGAGGTCAACAGAACTATGTCAGCCTCGAACAACTCCGGCCCTGCACCAGACACATATACGACTTCCGTCTCTGATGTGCTGAGTATCAACCTTATGAATTATATATACGTGCATTACCTTTTCTTGATTGTTGGTATCGTCGCTAACGTCGTGAATATTTGTGTGTTTTCTCAGATGGACCTGCACGACACAACGAACATTAGTCTTCTGGTTTTGCCTGTGTCTGATTTGTGCTTTTTGATGTGTAGCTTTCTGCTTATTTATGTAATTATCCCGTTTGACAAAACCTAAACCTGAGTGTAACATTGACGGATATCAGAAATTTAATTGTGGGAAGAGCTTACCATCTTTTAAAGCGAACAAGTAACTGGATTACAGCGTTTGTCACGTGTGAGAGATGTCTGTGCATCGTTCAACCAATGAGAGTCCACGATATCATCACCCCACGAAGATCCGTTAATATTTTATGTGGCATTTGTGTAACCATGGTGATGACATCTACCCCCACATTTATCTTTGCTCATTACCAGCTACGACTCAACACCGAAACATACAACAATTCCCAATCCACTCTTATCACTAAGTATGTTTTACAACTGGAATTACTGTCCAATAGTATCGCTTTTGCGTTAACCTATTTGACACTTGCTTGGGTAATTGTCTGTACCATTACACTGGTATTAACTTTGAAAGCAAACACACTTTGGCAGATCGAATCAACATCCTCTCTTAGTGTACAAAACAATATCCATACGTGACAGAAAGGTGATTAAGATGGTGACTTTACTTTTGATTTGTTTCATGTTTGCGTTTTTTCTGGAGTGCGTCCTGCAGTTGCCGCAGGCAGTAGAACCTAAGCTATCAATGTACGGTGAGTACAGACATTTGCTGACCTTATTGTTTGGAGCTACGGAGACTCTGTTTGTCCTAAACGCCTCAATGACAATTTTTGTGTATCTCCGAATGAGTTCCAAGTACCGACATACTATGAGGATGTGGTTATGTAAGCTGAAAAAAATAATTTTCGCTTAACTATGGCTTAGGCGTTGCGAACGCGCATTGTAATACCGGGGTGCCAGGTTCGATCCCAGTTGCGGGCCTTGCGCCTTGCGTTGGTTTCGACAGTGGAATCGATAAGTCGATCGTCCAGAAAGCAATGGCAAACTACTGGATGTAAATTTGTCTAGAAAAACCACAACAGCTAAAATATGCTGGGGTTGGTTCTGCAACGTCCTCTAAAGAATAGGCAACTAACGAAAAAAGACAGAAGGAACGGTAATATCTTGGCAATGCACATGATGATGATGAATGGTAATATCAAACAAAACAGTAATGCCTATATCTACAATAAAAGTCGAAGATGTTATTTTAGTACAAGTACCGAAATTTGAGTATCTAGGCATATAGGATAACATCGACAAAAGATGTATCACAGAGAAGTATAAAATAATAGGATATGCTAAAACTAACATTTTATTAAAGGAAAAGGATTATTTCAAAAATCCCTATCACTGCAGGTTAGGAAAACAATTCTCACATTCGATAAAGAGTTAGTTTTAATACACGGCTGTGAATCCCGAGCAATTAATAAATTAGACAAACAATTTCTCAAGGTCTCGGAAGGTTTTACTGAAGAATCCTTAGAATTCTTTGTACAGCCAAAACAAAAAAACCCAAATGTTTTGAAAGAGGTGAGGGCTCGAAGACAATTTATCACAAACATTCGAAACAAAAACATTTTTTTTTATTTGTGAGAATACAGGAGCTGGAACATGTTGTGGGAATACAGGAGCTGGAACATGTTGTGAGAATACAGGAGCTGGAACATGTTGTGAGAATACAGGAGCTGGAACATGTTGTGAGAATACAGGAGCTGGAACATGTTGTGAGAATACAGGAGCTGGAACATGTTGTGAGAATACAGGAGCTGGAACATGTTGTGAGAATACAGGAGCTGGAACATGTTGTGAGAATACAGGAGCTGGAACATGTTGTGACCACTGGAAAGATCTGTTGAAAACCAGAGAAAAGCAACGCGAGACGATTCCTGACAGCTGTTTATGGCATGGAGTGGTGTCAGCACAAGAACTGATATATGCTGCTGAAGATCGCAGATTGTGGAGAGGCATGATCGTCCACGCCAGTCGGGCTAGCACTTGATGATGAGGATGATAGTGACAATATTTGTGACCTATCTGTTGTGGAAATTCACATAACTGTCTTGTCGCATTTTTAGCCGAAAGACTGATAGAATGTCACTCTTATCATAAATGTAGTGTTACCTCTGTTTTAAAAAAACACTCTTGCCGATTGTGTTGGGTTTTTTTCCCCTTACCTCTCTCATTTACACAACAGGTTGGTTTACTGTAAAGTGTCAGTTTGTGTAGCGTTTCTACTTCCCCAAACAATGCATGTTGTGCGTTTGCATCTGTCCCTTATATCCCAGACATCGTGCTATGTGTTGTCTAAATTTTCACACTTGGTCTGTGTTTACTAACAAAATCTGGCTTCTAAGGTGAAAGCTTCCGCTGTAGACTTTGTATCCTGTAAACTTTCGATCCGTTCCCTCTGTTGGGTTAGGGGGGGGGGGGAAATCTCTGTCCTATTTAATCTGCTCCTTGATGAGCCTTGGTCATCACTGATACCACGTATCTTGATTGTTATATTTTTCCATTAATTAAGCTTCTAAGTTATGTTTGCTTCCTGCAGCCCTTTGCTAATGTAGTTTCCACATTTGAACAGAAGTCTAGGGTTTCGCTGCCACTAAGTTCAGTGCTTGATGCAGCTCCGTGAGCTGTGTTTTTCAGTTGAATGCCTTTAATTTGTGAAGTGGTTGTGTTGTATTTAATATGGCCGGTAGCCTGTTTACGTGTGAGCTGGTGAATTACCTTATGTGATAATTCTACGTGTGTATAGACAACGTATCGTGCCTGACTACTTCCATCAACGACAAACTGCATTTCTAGCAACAGTGATATGCATTTACTGCGTGCGTATATTTCTGCGTTGTTCTGTGACCAATTGTTTGTTCACATCTTTTTCAAATGAGACAGTGTGGGGCATTTCATTTGATTTGCACTGGCACAGGAACTGCGCAAATATGGGGAAACCTGATTGTGGTGAGGTTGAAACTTCGACTAAGTCTATTGTGCTCATGTTTACCCAGCAGTCGATGTCCTGTGACTCTTCTCTGTCGAAGATTTTATTGATGAAGCTCGGAGATGCTCTTTACTTGAGAGCTCCGAAAGGGACTAGTCCTTTTAAAGACTCACCAAAGATTTGTTTTCTGCCGTTTTCCCAGCTGCCTGATTTTTCCTGTCTTTTCGCTTCCTTCACCTTTTTTTTAGGAACCTTCTCCCCCTCTTCAGTTTTTTGGGTTCGTATTTTCCGTGAGTTAATTAGTTTTTTCTATAAACTAATACATTGATGGTTTTATAGCAGTTATTATACACTTGTGTCTGCAATTGCCAGGCGTTCTAAGGCTTGATACCGGAAAGTTAGCAACATAGCCTTTTTGTGATGGTTGTCTATCAACAGAGGATCTGTAATGTATGCGCCGAGAATCGGCATTATTTAATCCTTACCAGGAATTGTTTACTTTAATTACCTATCCGTTTCTTTATCCATGTAGTACATTTATTTTCTCACCTTTCCATTTTTCCAGACGATGGTTTTATATTGTGCTATGCTGGGTATAGGAATCAGAAAACATGGCGACGACGAGTGTGACTAGTAAGACCCGCACACGTTAAGATAAGTCCTCCATATCCGGAGCATGGTATTTCAGCACCGTTGTTGTCAACTCGTGTATTGAGTGTGTTTCTTCTCAGATGCGCTGCAAAGATTTTGATCTTTATTCCCATTCCCTTCCCGATTTCCCCCTTCCCCAGCCAACTCTTGCTCGCAACAAAGTCCATGGTATTTTGCTCCGGCAAATTTACATCATTCATTAAAGAACAACAAATGAGATGGTTTGGCCACCTGACAAAAATGCCCTGGTACTAGCTGCCCCAGAGCCACACTAAAGAAATCACAGAGCAAGGGGAAGACAACGAAACAGATGCAGGAACCTAACAGAATTGAACCCCAACTTGTAAAATGCATTGGTAAAAGCGCACAAACGATCCTTACATCGCAACCCAACACCTCGCGGAGGTAAATGGTGGAAAAGAAGAAAAAGAAGGATTTACCGCAATACTTGTCCCTCTTTCATACATAGTCATATCGTAGTAGAGGCTAACTTTGTCGTAGTAGATTCTAATCTTATGGCAGTAGAGGTCTACTTTATCGTAGTAGAGGCCAACATCATCGTAATAGAGGACAACTTTATCGTAGTAGATGCTAACTTTATCGTAGTAGATGCCAACTTTATCGTAGTAGAGGTCAACTTTATCGTAGTAGATGCTAACTTTATCGTAGTAGATGCCAACTTTATCGTAGTAGATGCCAACTTTATCGTAGTAGATGCTAACTTTATCGTAGTAGATGCTAACTTTATCGTAGTAGATGCTAACTTTATCGTAGTAGATGCTAACTTTATCGTAGTTGAGGCCAACTTTGTCGTAGTAGAGGCCAACCTAGACAAGATGTTAGGTAATGTATGTTTTGTTACAATATGCCACGACTAGATTAGGAGGAGGCACTTTTCTGGAGTGATAGCGGATTTCGCAAACCTGTCTCATTCTCATGCCACTGAACTGGTCACTTGCTCCGATTATCTTCACAGAGATCACGAAACACGCAAAAATGCCTGCTGGTCATGCGACAGTGGGTCAGTGGTCAGCTCCAGTAAGCAACATGTCAGTTAACATGTGACAGTCTGGACTCAGGGGGATGGAAGGTCACACACGAGTGTCACAAAATGGGCCCTAGAGTTCCCCAGTAGAACCGAACTTTCTCCTATTCTTCTTAGCTTTCACCGGCTTTAAACTAGGGGGAGTGGGAGCTCTGTTGTTCGTCTACTTGTAGACATAGGTCTTGTTCCATCCAGAGCCTGGGTTTTGCATGCAAGTCCGTTTTACAGATCTTGGGGGGGGGTGCAGACGGTTGGTTCTTCTCCTCTCAGGCAGATGAACTCTGACTTAAGGAAACACTCGTCATTAGTAGCATGTTGGGGGGGGGGGGGGGGGGGGGGGGGGCGATGAGACTTTTCTTGTTTACTTAAAATGGGACAGCAGAACCTGGTGAAGTAAAACAGAACTCAGTTATGAAATGATTCCTTGAGAGTGTTATTGATGAAGACAAGCAACAGAGATGCTATGACTAGGTTCAGAAACGACCGCTTAAAAGTTTTATTGCTGAAGACAAGCAACAGAGATGCTATGACTAGGTTCAGAAACGACCGCTTAAAAGTTTTATTGCTGAAGACAAGCAACAGAGATGATATGACTAGGTTCAGAAACGATATCTTGAGAGTTTTATTATACAAGACAAGCAACAGAGATGCTATGACTAGGTTCAGAAACGACTGCTTAAAAGTTTTATTGCTGAAGACAAGCAACAGAGATGATATGACTAGGTTCAGAAACGACCGCTTAAAAGTTTTATTGCTGAAGACAAGCAACAGAGATGATATGACTAGGTTTAGAATTTAATGATGTAATCAGCAATAAATAAAACAGAACAAATGTCAGCAGGTACATTCAGACACGTTTTAGCCTGTTGGATCGTTCTGTCTCATTGTTCTTTTATTGTGAGTTTTTGTGATCATCTTGGTTCAGACTCACCAAGAAGGTGGTAAGGGTTCAACCCCAGCCCAAACAGTTAAATATATTATTTCAGAATTACTAACTATGAAGACGTTTCAAACCTAATTTGACATGTTCAGGACAGACTACTACACAGTAATACCATACAAATAAAACAATATCCCTACACTAACAAGCTGTATATAATTAAACTGTGGGAATACGGAGAAACCTCAAGACTTCGAGTTGAATCCGTGCTTTGACAAAGCTTGTATCTTGAGTCGCTTATTTCCTTCTTTAAAATTACCCTAAATAATTTGAATTCGTTCCAACAACCCCCCCCCCCCCCCCCCCCCCCCCAAAAAAAACCGCCTAACTGGTTTATGTTTGCTGAGCGTATCATACTGACAGCATTGCTTACATTAATAAATGTTTGAAAACAATACTGAAACAAAGTTTCAATAAAACTGGGGGAGGGGTAAGGGGCAAGGCTTTTAAACTTTCTCCCTGACAGCGAAAAACAGGGTTACTTCCGACCGTGATGCACCAGCCCATCATTGCCAATTTAGCAGGCTACACCATCGTGTGTTTTTAAACATGCATACATAGAGACAGACATACAGACAGACAGACAGACAGACAGACAGACAGACAGACAGACAGACAGACAGACAGACAGACAGACAGACAGACAGACAGACAGACAGACAGACAGACAGACAGACAGACAGACACTCTCCAGAAAAAAAAACGTTAATGAGATGTTGCAATTGAAAGGGAAGCTCGTTGCCTGGACAAGCGAAAATATCCTGATATGTTCATCTCGTCATCAGTTTCACGTGTGGACCTCACCTTTATTCACCTCATAATTGTGAGCAGGGAAAAAAAACCTAAATGCAACCGTATTCATGACAACTTTCTTTGACAGTAACTTGGGATACGTTTACAGGAACTCAAAACTCATTGACTAGGTAACTGAATGCATATTAAACAGTCACGCTTCTCAAACAAATTCAATTAAAAATCCAGTGCATACATAGTTCTTCCCTGACTACAGAACAGTGAAAAAACTTTATTACACGTTGACAGATTAGCCAGCCACAATGGGTAGTGACCCGACCATGTAATGTGGTTAGAAGTAGCATTGGTTGCCTTTTCAAGAACCTGGTTCAGTGAGTGACCGGTTGCGTAGTGGAAGAGCAAAAGTCAAAGCACCTGTCCAAAAACGCTTCATACGGCTTCGTCACTTCAAGAATTCACATGCATCGGCGTCGCCTATAGTACACTCAGTGCCAGCAGCTCGTCGCATTTCCCTTCAAACAGCCAGAAACCGGCTGTATTACGCTGGTCTTTTGGCTCAAAGACTCCCATAGAGCCTGTTCTCTTTGACTGGCATCACCAGAACCTATTGCACTGGGCATCGTCAATGGACTGTTGGGAATGACTGCAGAAAGGTTTGGTTTAACGATGAATCTTTCTTTGTGCTCTGTAGTCACGATACATGGATACGATTTACAAGTCCAAGTGGCGTTGAGCAAATTAATAGACGACTGAATGTCTAAAAAATACGTCCCAGAAATTGTTCGCCCTCAAGCTCATCCACTTCTGATGGTACGAAAGTGGATTTTTCAGCAGGATAACGCTAGACCTCATGTGGCACAGTTCACCCCCAAGTTCCTCGTTGACAACAACATCTAGACTATTCCGTGGCCAGATATATCACCATACATGGACTCCCAAAAAACTCTCATGGGATTAACTTTACAGACAAGTCCGTCAGTAGAACCTGGCTCCAGCCAATCTCCATCAGCTGTCTCTTCCACACCGAGTAGAGTGGGAAGCCATGCCACAACAAGAAATTCAGCGGTTAAAACCGGTTTCCTTCGGAGAATAGCATTTGTTGTATATTTTTGGATGTTCACTTAGCAATGTCGATTCTCTCTCTCTCTCTCTCTCTCTCTCTCTCTCTCTCTCTCTCTCTCTCTCTCTCCCTGATTAACAGAGTAAAATTCAAGCTAACACACACACACACACACACAGAGAGAAACACACACAGACACGCTTATTTCTCCAAAAACTAATATTTAATTATTTATTATTTTATGTAAAAAAAAAAGTACGTTTCGTGACAGCGTTAATTTATGAAACTTTTTGATCAGCTGTTTGTCGACTGCCTCCGGGGAACTAATTAGAATACCAATACTGTAAGTAACATTTACAAAAGTATTTGAACTAGTTCGCAAACTACAAATGTTACTGTCGTGAAAGAGAAAAAAAAAACTTTCAACAAATTAACTGGAAAATGGATAATGATGTACATATTGATGGAGTAATTACTTGCGTGAGAAAACCCGTGCTACGACTGCATGCAAATGTTCAAAGGTTTACTGAACATAATTATAACAACGATGTAATGAATATGTATATACAAAAGGCATTTCTTTGTGATGAATAATAAACCAACAGAAAGTTTTGTAATGAGGCAATCTGATTTCTTCCTCGTTATCACTGACAACAGCAAGTAATTATAACTGGTTAGATGACAGTCCCCCAGTACTGCTTTTAGGTCGACCCCAGCTCACATAAATGGGTATAAGGCAATTTTAATTCTTCGGGAAATAGTCTGAGAAGAAAAAGGCACGATGGAGGAAATCGAGGATAAAAGAAGTTAGGTGGCTAGTTTCCTTCCTCTTTGTTTTTCATTCGCAGACAATCTTCATTTATGCATGAGGTCCCTTTCTAAAAGGTTCTTTTTTAATCAAGAGTTGTACTAAGTCGAGGGGATTTTCTTTTTTTTTCCACACACGCTGGGATAAAGGTGTTTTACATTTTAAGTGGTTAGTCAGCACTCGATATATGATGTAGGTAACATCGCTGGGATAAAGGTGTTTTACATTTTAAGTGGTTAGTCAGCACTCGATATATGATGTAGGTAACATCGCTGGGATAAATGTGTTTTACATTTTAAGTGGTTAGTCAGCACTCGATATATGATGTAGGTAACATCGCTGGGATAAAGGTGTTTTACATTTTAAGTGGTTAGTCAGCACTCGATATATGATGTAGGTAACATCGCTGGGATAAATGTGTTTTACATTTTAAGTGGTTAGTCAGCACTCGATATATGATGTAGGTAACATCATGATTGCCTCTTTTACTTCAGACAATATTTTCTTGTAGCCGTGTCAGGTCGGATAGCCATGGGAGCCTAGGTCGTATGTTTTACAAAATCTCTGCAGCGATGGAGATTCGAAAACATGAGACCCAGGTCCGGGGGTAAGAGTGCTAGTCCCTGTGTCAACGTGTCTTCCTTCAGCCACACAGGTTGTAACAAATATACAACCTTGTCACTGCTAGAGATAAATCAGAAAAGAAATATACTAACCTTGAAAATAGATGTCTGAAGAAGGCTGCAAGAGTGTCCAGAAGAAATACAATTATCAATTTAATACACAGACAGCAAATCAAATGGTTTGCCCACTTGGAGAGAACGCTCTGTGACCCAATACCATAAAAGGCATACACCAAACGAGAAGAAGGACGTGGATCACGAGGTAGACCAAGAAAATTATGGAGAGATAACATCAGAGACGCTCTACAACAGCACTAAATGTCTATGGTCAAGGCGGTCAGAAGAGCAAAAGGTGGAACCTTCTATCTTCCAAGACACAGGTAGCAGCAAAAGAAGACGTGAAGAACAGGACCACCAGAGATCGAACCTCCACCGCTGACTTGGTGCCGGTTCTGCGGTCTATGGTTGGTGGATGCGATAGTAAGTCCCAAATAGGAAGTGAAGAACAAAACCATCAGACATCGAATCTCCACCGCTGACTTGGTGCCGGTTCTGCGGTCTAGGGTTGGTGGGCGCGATAGTAAGTCCCATAGACTCAGTTAAATTCAGCTGCAAACGATTTGCCAGCAGAGAGCTTTGCGATGATTTCGACAAGTGTTATTTCAACACTTCTTTATATGAGTGTATGCACGACCTAGATTGTAGCCTGTTGGTGTCTAAGAAACATACAGTTATTTCAACACTTTTTTGTGAGAGTAAAAAACAAAACATTGATTTACATTTATAGGTGTCTGTAAAACATAGATTCATATTTTGTTGTGTCTACAAAACAAAGATGTCCATTTATAGGTGTGTATAAAAGTTTGGTCTATTTCTATACTATAAAGCACACTGCTGGTTTACCAAACTAATGACTACGTTGTTTCTGTTACACTGATGTCTCCTTGCATGGCTGGTTTCTGTTACACTGGTGTCTCCTTGCATGGCTGGTTTGTTGTGCTGACCGTGGGAGGAGGGAGTCTCTGGAGAAGGTGGAAATGTAAATTGCTGGCCGAGATAGATGGCTCCAGCATATGAGGACCTTACATTGACAGTCTACCTATAATGAGGACTTAGCTAAGACTCTAGAGGCAAGCGTTAGGTTTGTCCCTCAAATCCCTCCATGGAGACTATAACTGCCTAGGACAGACATAAGTGTGATGAAAAATATTAATAAGAATACTGAAACATTTGAGGCCAAAACAATAACAGACGAATACATAGACCAGATCCGATGAGACAATCTGGTTGCATACACTGATGGGTCTAAGAATGAAGTAGGAGAAGTAGGAGCAGGAGTAATAATCCCTTAGTGGAATATGCAAATAGAATATAAAATAACAGATCATGTGGCAGTATGCACAGCAGAACTAGTCGGAATAATGAAGGCACTATAGATGGTAATTAATAAACCTCCAACTAAATTTACCATACTGACAGATTCATTGTCCTCGGTGCAAACGTTAAAAACACATAAAACTAGGAGTAGACCAGATATTAAAGAAACGATCTTAAACCTAACAACCCAACTCAAGAGTAAAGGATGCCAAGTCACCATTGCATGGGTACCAGCACACAGAGGTGTAATAGGTAATGAAAAAACTGACCAAGTAGCCAAAGAAGGAACTAAATGTGATGCTTTAGTTGAAGTAGGACTCAGAAAAACTGAAAGGAATAGCACAATTAAAAGACATATCATTAAAATGTGGAAACTCCAGTGGCAGATGAGCACTAATGGCAGAGAAGTCTTAAAGACTTAAAGAACCCAGCCTAAACACACAGGTACAGGACAAACTGAAAATCCCAGCTAACAAACTATTATGGAGAGCTAGGTTAGGATGACATCTGGAGAAATTTACATCTCCTCTATGTCTGGACTGCTTTCAGGATAATTCAATAGAACATTATATGATCAACTACACTAAATACGAATTGGAGAGGAAACCCATTGAGAAGTATTTTCTAAAACGTAAGCAACAGATAACTGCAAATAAATGTCTAAAGGTGGATAGCAATAAAGACATCCAAAAACTAGTTAAACAGTACCTAATAAAAACAAACCAAAACTAAAAAGACCAGGTTGGGGATCAACTTAGGACAGGAGAAAGAACAGATCAGATGGTCACTCCGGACACCCTGGAGTGAGGGAGGTAATGTAAGTAGGATGGGTACATATATGAGCATGGGTGGATACACAAAGACGAGTGCGTATGTAGGCGAATGGTAAGAAATTACATATGGACAGGAAAGTAGGAATATCACTGTGTGAAAGATACAGATGAACGATTACATGGATATAGAAAAGTAATTTTGTATGCATGTATATGTGTGTATGAGTGAGTGTGTGTGTGTGTGTATATATATATATATATGTATGAGTGAGTGTGTACACTTACATATATATATATATATATATATATATATATATATATATATATATATATATATATATATATATATATATATATATATATATATATATATATATACTGCAGCGGAATGTATGATATGAATGACAGTGAGGATATGAATGATATACATGAACCAGTAACAGTAGAGGCAGAACCTGAACCTTCATTAGATGAAATTTCATGGGCAATAAGGAGCCTGAAAAATTTTTAATCACCTGGATGTGATGAGATACCAGCTGAATTGATTAAAGCGGGAGGAGAAGAAAGCATAAAAATCTATCATGCATTATGTGAAAAGATATGGAAATATGGTATTTGGCCAAAAGACTGGAAGAGAACTATCTTCATTCCAATACCCAAAAAAAGGGTGACCTGAAATTATGTACAAACTATCGAACTATTGCTCTGATCAGTCATGCAAGTAAAATTCTACTAAAAATTATAATGAGAAGACTGCATAAGAAAATGGAAGAAGAGATTAATGTAGCTCAGGCTGGATTTAGACAGGGAAGAGGAACAAGAGAATATATATTCAACATGCGTTTAATAATAGAGAAGTGTAGAGAATTTAATGTAAATCTGTTCTTATGTTTTGTGGATTATTCAAAAGCATTTGACTGTGTACAACATCAGAAGCTTTGGGAAATCATGAGGAATATGGGCTTTCCATCACATATAGTGCAGCTCATTAAAATGCTCTATCAAGACCAACAAGCAGCAGTCAGAATAGATGGAGAGACATCAGACTGGTTTGGCATCAAGCAAGGAGTCCGTCAGGGATGTGTGCTGTCACCGTATTTGTTCAACCTGTACGCCGAAAATATAATGAGAAATGTATGAGATGATATAAACAAGGAACAATATGATGCCCTAAACATCGGTGGTCATGAAATACCAGAAATTCGTTATGCTGATGATACAGTATTACTATCAACATCACAAAATGGTTTAGAAAACTTATTAACCTCACTCCAAAGAAATAGTGAAAATCATAACTTATTTCTTAACATAGCAAAAACAAAGATAAAGCAAACAAACAAAACTGCCATGGAGAAGGAAATATATGTTAATGAGGAAAGATTGGAAGTGGTGGAAAATTTCGAATATCTTGGGTCACTGGTTACCAACAATGGTGACACAATGAAAGAAATTAAACGGCGACTATCAATTGCTATTCAAAGACTAAAACAACTGAATAAATTATGGAATTGTACAGATAGAATTACTAAGGTCAGATTTTTAAGAGCATGCATCTTTCCCATTGCAACATACGCCTGTGAGACCTGGACACTTACTAAACAAGCGGAACAGCGCATAAATGCATTTGAATATAAATGTTACAGACAGGTTCTAAGAATATCTTGGGTGAAGAAAAGAACAAATGCATCCATACTTCAAGAGCTGAATATTGAAGAGGGTTGGCTAGTAAAGACAATAAAACAAAGAAAATTGAAATATTTTGGTCACTTGAAACGTCATGGAAGTCTAGAAAGAACAATAATGGAGGGGTATATGCCGAGGAAGAGGAAGGCCAAGGAGAAGATGGGTGCAGGATGTGGCAGATGATCTCCAGATGGGTGTATCAGACGCAGGACATCTTGCTCAGGATAGGAAGGTTTTCCGGAGGGTTGTTATGGCAGCGAGGTTCCGCGAGGGACATGCTACTGAATGAATGAATGAATGAATGAATGAATGAATGAATATATATATATATGGGAGCACGTATATTTAAATATTTGTGTGTGCGTGAATGACAGTGCACAACAGAACCCTATAAATTAGGTTGTTGTATCGCTGTTAATTAATGAGAATAAATGGAATAAAGTGTGTACACCAGCAAGAACATCACCAACACACACCATCCATTAGAACATGATAAGAACGTAACTAACAGATCATCTACTAGGGACTTAAAAAGTTACACGACCAAACGATGGTACAGAAAAAGCGACATACAATAACAGGGAAGTGTGAGTGTCCATACTTGTGGAAATACACGTTTGTCATGAATGTAAGTACATTTATGTAGGCACTGGTTGACACATATGAAAGTGTGTGCATGTGTACGAAATGTCAAATAGGTATGCATACACGGATAAGTATGAAAGGAAGTGCACACATGTAGTGTTGTCTGCGTGTATGAATACTCGAGTGCATGTACGCATACACTTAGTTGTGTGCGTCCATATACTCCGGGGGTTCATACCCAAAACCATCCCATTCTACATCATGCATACAACATAAACATGACCTACATAGCTCACGACAAGAAATGACTGACAACAAATAGGGAAAACAAGTGAATCGACTCTGACAGGATTAGAACACATAACCACCAATACCAACCCATCATTGGGATGATAGCAAAGGTTGGTAACGTGATACACATAATCCCGGCTAAAGGCTACGCTAGAATCCAGCAAGACAGCAACGACGAGAAATGACTGAATGGCCTCCCGCCCCCTTTCCCCTCACCCCTCCCTACCTATTTCAGATGCACTATTAGTTTCAACCCCATTCCCACAGAGTGCACTTGACAATTAATACCCAACATGCCACAGCAATTCTCATCGCCGAATATTTTGGATCTCAAAGCGTGAGCTGAATGCTCCGGGTATATGGTATTTACGTACACCGGAGCCTAGCTGTCAACCTAAACCGACACAACCGGATCACACACTAACAAATGACGGTTAGATCCGCTTTAAGGCTTCACACAACATTTTACACAGATATCCACCCGACATGACTAACCCGTTCTTATTTCAGGAAGACAACTATAAGACCACTATGGTCACACGCGAAATAATTTCACATTTCGGAACTATCCAAAATCAAAAACTGTTTTCAATACTTTTTGGCAAAATAAAATACTCAAAATTTTAAAACTATAAATGGTGGTCCAAAGGACGTTGTGTGGAATAGCGCCCCCCCCCCCCCCCCTTTCTTTTTGCGAAATACGCCTGGCCAAATCAAAGGGAAACAACGCAAACTGGAAACACTAAGTAAGACGAGTGAAGACGTGCACAAGTAACAACACGGTGGAGGACGAGCTGTCTGATTCGGATGGAAGCATCAAGCCCAGAAATGGCACAAACACTAGAATTCAGTCCCGAAAGTGACGCAAATAACCCAGACCACAAATATAGGCGGAGACTGCTAGCAGCCTCGGCTAGCTAGCAGCAGTCAGAACGTGGTCGAGCTTTTCATTTTGTTTTTCTCAAAAGGACTTGGACTAGGACAGTCTACCTACCTGCAGGAGACTGTTGCTGGTCTGCATCGTCTAGGCCCCGATGTACAAGCCAGCGGTTCTGGATGACACAGTTCATGGATTTGTGACTTTTATATTCTTTAGAGGACGTTACAAAATTAAAAACTTCTGATGGTTGTTTCTAGCTTTAACAGGCAATTTTGCGTTCAGTGTTTTCTGTTCAGCGACTTACGTAGGGGAAACACATACATCTGTTTTATTATTATTATTACTATTTTTATCATCTTTATCGTCATCATTATTATTGGTGGTGGTATTGCCGTTGTCGGGTTCTTTGAA
This sequence comes from Candidula unifasciata, assembly GCA_905116865.2. Lineage (NCBI taxonomy): Eukaryota > Metazoa > Mollusca > Gastropoda > Stylommatophora > Geomitridae > Candidula > Candidula unifasciata. Next base: position 320,319 of record CAJHNH020006190.1, on the reverse strand, counting down.
GATATGCACTACTAGCATAAACAAGATCATTGCCTGTAATTTGCCACCTTTATCTGTAAGTGTATGCACAGAAGTAAGCCAAACCACGAAAAAGCGAATGCACGGGCAAAACTGGAGTTCTGTAACACGGTCCAGGCACGATTTTCGGTAAGAAATTGAGTTTTCTCATCTAGGGCAAAAAGAGGAAATTATAACCTGCATAGGTCACGGTGACTGCGCTAGGCATGCCGCCTTGAATGCTTAGACAGACGTGCCCCTTTTCCCTAAAATTGGTAAACACAGACAGTGAAGATTTTGTTTGTTACAAATATTATTTGTTCATTTCTTGGTCAACATCTTTGGCGGTTGGACAGAAATCATGTCAACTATAAACAACTCTGGGTCTGCACTAGATACAGATTCGACACTATCGTCTAGTCTGTCAACTATCGACTTTATCGATGTTATTTACGTATACACTTTCCCCCTGATCTTTGGCATTGTCGCTAACATCGTGAATATTTTCGTGTTTTCAAAAATGGATCTAAAGGACACAACGACCATTAGTCTTCTGGCATTGTCTATTTCGGATTTTTGCTTCCTGATATTTAATTTTCTTGTTTGTTTATGTTATTATCCTGTTTTACAAAACTTGAATTTGAGTATTACATTAACGGATATCAGAATTTTAATTGTGGGAAGAGCTTACTATTTTTTTAAACGAACAAGTAACTGGATTACAGCGTTTGTCACGTGCGAGAGGTGTATATGCATCGTCCAACCAATGAGAGTCCACGATATCATCACCCCACGAAGATCCGTTATTATTTTATGTGGCATTTGTGTAACCATGGTGATGACATGCACACCCATGTTTATCAGCGGTTTGTTACAGTTAAGACTAAATATCGAAAGAAACCAGTCATACCAACCATCGCTTACCACCAAGTATATTATAGAATTGGATTCGGTGTCAAGCGGTATCTCTTTTGCTTTAACATCTCTGACCCTTGCTTGGGTCATTGTGTGTACTATCATTCTAGTATCAGCTCTGAAAGCGAACACGGTTTGGCGGATCGCGTCAACGTCCTCTCTGATTATTGAAACTGTATCAACGCGTGACAGAAAAGTTATTAAGATGGTCACATTACTTTTAATTTGTTACCTCTTTGCGTTTTGCCCGGAATGTGTCCTGTTGTTTGCAGGGACGTTAGAGCCAGAGCTCTCACTGTACGGTGAGTACAGACATTTGTTGACAATGTTCTTAACAGTCACAGAAACTCTCTTTGTCGCTAACGCCTCAGTGACAATTGTTATTTATCTTAGAATGAGTTCCAAGTACCGACACACGTTTAGAGTGTATCTGTTTAAACTGAAATAAACATTTTGGTGTGACTACAATCTTTATTGCTTCATTGTAATGTGTGTTCGCATATGTCATATTATTATTTGCGGACACGAAACCAGTATAAGGTTCGTGGAAAGCATTCCTTCAGAAAAAAAAAAAAAAAAAACTAATTTAATTCTGATTATAAATTTACATTGGGATAAATAACTTCCACGTTCACAAAATAAATCGAGCTTATGAAAATTTTTCGCTTGTGAATATCTTTACTTTGTTTTATTCGTTTGTCAACAGCTGTCACATTTATGGCCTGCACGTGAACCTTACTCAACAACCCAGAGTCTTTAACCTGGGCAACAGAGTCTATGTCTCCAACTTTATCGGGAAAATCAAGACGTTCCATTTACTAACCTAAAGTCAGATAAAAATTTAGCTTGAAGGAATACCCTCATTACGCAAAAATGGCCCACAGTTAGTTTTTCTTATTATTATTATTGTTATTATTCAAATTGTTATTATTATTAGCTGATCCGAATATATTGATGCGTGATACCTAAAACATGGCTGCCATATTTCGGCCGACACATCCGACTTCTGTAGGATTTGTTGTCCAGGTTAGCTTTTCCTAAAGTTCGTTGAAGAGACCGTACTTCCAGTGTGAAGATGGACTCCACGGCTCCACGCCGCCCCTCCCATTGAGCTACTTTATTCCTCCCATTTTCATGTTTAGGTAATTACACTGGTAATCTACTTTACCGTAGCTGCCACCAGAAGATAGAGTCGACAGTATCTTCTTCTTTTTGCTTGTCTTTACTCCTGGAATGCCTCGCGGCGTCAGAGCAGGAAGCGATCTCGGAACGGGCCCTATTAGGTTTTTGAGATCGCTTCATCTTTTTCGAGCACTAAATAAACCAACCACTGTCGGCTTGATGGAAAATTCACCGTGTTTTCAAACTCCCTAGTCTCTGTAAACTTCACCAAACTTCTCTTGTCTCTGTAATCTACTGAAATATCCACAATCCTTAAGCCACAATCTTTCCGTTAGATTTACAAAAATACATTCTAAACGTTTGCCTATATTTTGAACTCATCTTCATGTACACAAAAATATTCACTGAACCATGAATAACATACAGATTCTCAGTTATGGTGATAATCAGATTGTCTAAATTTCTGTACACGCCATTATACGACAGTTCAGTTACCATGGTTTGCGCAAATAAAATCATACAGTCGGGGAAAAAAGCACCGGAGAAAATGACTAGCAATAAGATAATCATTTTGATAACTTTCCTGTCACGTGACGATATTTTGTGAACGTTTGGATCACGTGATGACACGGTCTGAGATGAAAGATGGACACCTGCTCCCGCTCGCCATTTGCTGCTTCGTTTCAGAAAAATTATCAAAATGCAGCTGCAGACGATAACCCAAGAAAGTGTAAGAACAGTCAGTGTGAAGGAAATAGCCGTCGATAAAGAAATAAATGAAGAAATTTGGTGAAGAGAATCCGATACTGGTAACGTTGTGTTTGTTGCAGTAGATGGTTTAAACGCGAAAACAGCTTCGATATCCAGAGGAACAAGTGACGCCATCATGGTAACGCAAATCAAAAGTAAGATTACAACTGATCTTCGTTGTGTTATTATATGATGCACTTTGATTGGTTGAACAATACACAGACATCTCTCACAGGATATAAAAGCTATAATCCAATTACTTATCCGTTTTAAACTAAAGTACATCCTTCCAAATATAAAGGTACGTAAATTTGTAATAGATACTACCACCGCCTGGTTTTCTAAAGCTACGAAATAAAGTAAAGTATTGATTACACACAAGGTTAGTAAACACATATCAGAAATAGACAACGCCAGAAGACTTATGTTTGTGGTGTCTTTGAGGTCCAGTTTTGAGAATATAAAAATGTTGATTAAATTGGTCCCGACACCAAACAGCGACATCAGCAAAGACAAACAAATATAGTCCACCATGCTGACGATGTATAGGGCATAGTCCGTTACTAAACTATCCATGGTGCTTAATTCAAAGTTGCTCAAATTTGTCAGTTGATGTTTCTAAATGTAAATGGCTGGTATGCTTTGCTGATCTATACCTTCACCAACTGATATCATTTACTGATTTATAAATTGAACAGTTAGTGTCTTTTACTAATCCATTAGTGGATCGGTTATTGTTTTCTACTTATTTTTTTTCCACGTTTGTTTAGATTAGTTGGTGCACCTTTACAACTTAGTTGTTTGTTAAGCTTAGTTAGCAGCCAAATGTCTCTATGATGGTTCCTTGGTTTTCCTTGAAGTAAGACACATCCGGGAATGACTTCATGTAGTCAAGGTGTCAGATTTATGCGTGTGGTGTTGTGACATTAATTTTGACAGTACACTCACTGCTCACATTAATCGGGCAGGCCTACTCGAGACGAGACTTTGACGTGACCTTATGGAGCCAATCAGAACTAACTTCCGATAACACTACTGAATGTAAACATGATTTTTTTAGAAGGCGCACCCTGATGATGTTTGCAGGGATGGCATGGAACAAAAGCTAGTTGGTTTATCATCAATGTGCACTCGTCTCTCCAGGCAGACGACAACTTTATTTAACGGGAAAGAACCGAAACGCGTGATCCAGTGTCCTTCTTCTATTATCTAGATCTACTACACTGTGCGAAACGAGAGTGTATTAACACTCGTACACCCGTTGTATTACTGATGTGATAGTCTTCTACCTTTCACGGAGTGGGCACAGCAGCCACCAGACAGCTGGCACACAGAAGTGCCTGTAGTACTTGAGGTCTATGACAAACACATCTACATGGCATGTCATCAGAGAAGCAACGACACCAGTACTAATGACAGTCCACACAGCTATTGTAGGAAGCTCCCGACTCATCTTGTGACGATAGTGTACACCTCATCATCTCGGATACTCTCAGCAAATCCTGTCAGGAGGACAGTCTCTCTTGGTCTCCCGATCGTACAATCACTGCAGCAATACCGTTAAACAGATAATCTTTGTCGCAGCACAGAAATAGTAATGTTTCTATAGAAATAGACTAACCTTAGTATACAACGGAACAATCATAATGTAGAAATAGAAAAATCGGAGCGTTTTCCACAACGACAGACAAATGAATAATCGTAATAATATATATTTAAACTCAACACACGTAATTTAACAATAAAAAGAGCGTAATCACTAAATATCAGAAAGTACCATATAGTTCTATTAGAGAGCGCACGAACAACCATAAAAGGAAGAAAAATGGATCGAAGACGTCATGGAACAAATAATATTATAACTCGTCATATCAAAAGAGGTTATCTGAATATTAAACCCTGTAGGAAATCCACAAAAATATCTGTAAGTGAGCAACTATATGCCGACTCATGAAGGTTGAATTGAATGGCACCTTTCTGAAGTAATCATATTTTTCTAGCAACTAAAAGCAGCTGTTGTGGCAAGTTGGTCAGTTTGTTTGTCTACAGAGACACACGTCAACGTTATCATGTTTGCCAAGCATGGTATATATTTATACAAAAGACCAAGATTCTAAAAGATGGTAATATATCTCTACCTCTAGACCTAGTTGGGTTTTTTCTCTGTCTAGCAGTCTGTGTGTATGTCTGTCTTTCTGCCTGCCGGCCTATGACTCCAAGTTTCTCACAAAAAAGGCACGTCTGTCTGCCTCTCTGTACAGTCTGTCTAATGTTTAAGTATCTAGCTGTCGAGGTATATCTTTGTCTAGCAGTCTGTGTGTGTTTGCGTCTGTCACTATACAAGCGACTCTAAAGTTTCTCAGAGATGGTCACATCTTTAACATATCTGTCCGGTGTGTCTAATGTTGAACTATCTAGTCGGGATAGTTATCTGTCGGCAGATTGCATGTCTGTCTCTCTTTCAGTCTACTCATGACTTATCTTGTTGTATCAGTATGTGACCAGCTTAAATAAGTATGAAAAGGTGTGTCGGTGTCCTTTGGAGAATCAGCCAGCAAAAACAGGATTACCTTTGTGTGACCAGGCTGTTTCGTCTCAGGACCTAGCTTATCTTTTTTTTTCGTTATATTTCATTTTGTGTTTGTGTCTTGTCTAGTTGCAGTTGTATCTGTGTCTATCCTTCTGCCTTTCTAGCTATCTGTCTGTCTAGCTCAGTGCCTTTCTAGTTTCTCTCTGTCTATCTGTCTGTATTTCTAGTTATCTCTCCTTCTGTCCTTCTGATTATCTTTCTGTCTAGCTTTATGTCTTCCTAGTTGTCTTTCTGTCTACCTCTCTGTCTTCCTAGTTGTAGCTATCTCTATGTCTTTCTTTTCGTGATTCTTGTTGTTTCTAAGTCTGTCTTCTGTATTTCCGGTTATCTCTATGTTTATATTTATGTGTTTCTAGTTATCTATCTGTCTATCTTTCTGCCCGTCTAGTTATCTGTACGTTTATATTTCTGTCTCTCTAGATATTTGTTTGTCTGTCTGTATGTCTTCTAGCTATCTATTTGTTCATCTTTCTGCCTTTCCAATTATTTATCTGTCAATCTTTCTGTCTTTTTAGTCCTCTTTCTATTTAGAATTATGTTTTTCTAGTTATAGTTATCTCTCTTATCTGTCAAGAAATCTATTGGCTAACCTGTATTGAAGATATAAATCTATGTTTATTTAGATGCTGGCTATCTGTCTGAGTATATACTAGTCCACTTTTATTGGAGATCAATCTGTTTATTTGTAATGTGTCTCCTCCGCACTTAGTCTCCCTCGTACAGATTCAACACTAGCTCTGTTGTCTGAGTGTCATGTCACAGTTTATTCCAGCCAAACTTCTCTTCTCTTCAACTGTCACACGTCTCTAAATGACAGTTTACGAAAGTTGACAGCAATGCAAGGCTTTATTATCAATACAACACAAGCGACAAGAATCAACAGTAGAACTAATCACTTATGCCATTCGGGCAAGCTGACCTTGCTCACGCTCTAAGTCTCCAGCCACGGTTCAGACGATGGACACTGTCATATACACGACTGGCATAACAAACAGGTCGTGGAGGCACAACTGCTGTTTTAAACAATAATTCAACACAGCTTCTGTCCTTGCCGTTCAGGACTTACGTTCACTCGATTCTCATCCAGATCCACGTTCATACTTATCACTCTGGATTCAGTTTCACTTCCTTTCAATCTGGGGTCCAGTCACAGAATGACCACCTCATCCTCAACCGCCCCGATCTCGCATTCACACGTGAATTGATCAATTCTGTCTTTTCACAAACTCCCCGCAAAACTCCCTTCTTCTCACACTAGAGACTTCCCCAGTTCTGTCGCTCAATCATACCCTGAAGTTATCTCTGTTTATAGCATATTACATAATAATATGTTAACATGTTTGTGTTTTGGGAATCACCCTCTCCTAATGGCTAGGGCATGTACAACCCGAGGCGGAAGTCACATGTTCTATATCTATCGCCACACAACCTAAACTCCCCAAAAGACTTGGTGTAAACAAGTAAGTGGAAATGTTTCGGGAAGTATAAGCAGGCGTTGTGATAATGACCACTACTTCACCAAGTACCAGTTAGTACGAATATCGCAGCTTGCGAAATACACCTCAAAGCAAGAAAATTTGACTTTTATTGCTTGTGTACATGTCTGTCAACCAATTCGCCCTTCAAGGACGTGGAATCTTTACAACTTCCAATCAAACAAACATATCTAGCAGGTCTGTTTAACCTGGTAAACATGTGAGACAATATCCAACGTTTTCCTACAGGTAAATTGATTCAGTCAATATTTAGTGTACGCCTACTCATTTCAGACAGTCGTTTTGGGACAAAACAGTGGATAGAGACAATGATAAAGTACATTTATTAGACACAGTACAGCATGTTTAACTAACACACAAAGTAAACTTCTAACGCAAGCACACAAACCGTAAATTACACTACGTGTGCTAATTAAAAGTATATTGAAAAATATAACAGTTATTTATGTTGAATATAATGATTGAATACAAATTATCTTGAATAATTAAATCACAAATTCGATGTTTGTTCCAACACCAGTAATTGGCTCTATGAAGACAAATGCAAGAATAATGTGCTCGTACATTGTTAAAATGGGGAGTAGCTGCAGAAATCAATGCAGAAACAGTCAAACCAGTACTCATCATATTTACTGACAGGATTGTTATTGCACGGGTTAAAGTATAATTCTGACACCGGCGACGTGCCGCTAATCGGGCAAAGTTCTATGAATAAATGGATGAGTGAAACTTAGCTTTTTCGAAACAGGAAAAACGGTTAAAAGGTTTTCATGTGCGATGTCTAAGAGAATTCTTGGCATTAAGTGAGAGAACACGATCATATAAAGTGAGGTAGTGGAAAGAGTAGGTATTACACAGTTTTCTAAATGTTCTCAATGTTCAGTCTACGGCGGCTCAGGTGTCTGGGTCACACCTGGAGAATTGAGGATGGGAGAGTCTCTGAGAACATTCCCTATGAAGAATTACAGATGGGTAGAAAATTCATTTACTACAATATAAAGATGTGTGCAAGTTGGACATGAATGGTACAGGTATTGAGGTACATTCCTGGAAACAAAATACCATGGACCTTGGGGTGTGGAGGAGCTAATCAGGGACGGAATGAAAACTATGGAAATCATTATTACAGAAGAGCTGAAAGCTGAGCGTCTGAGAATAAACACACCTAACACACGTGATAGCAAAAACGGTCCTGAAATGCCATATTCTAATTGTGGAAGGTTTTCTTAACACTGATGGATCTTGCTAGTCACACTCGCCATCGCCATGGGCTGTGAGTCCCATTCCTCCTTATAGCGTAATATAACACTGTCGAAGGAAGACGGAAATGTGTCAACAACAGTATTCCTTTCGCACCAAGCGCTGGCCTGTGGATGCAAAGTTTGTGGATGCTAGTCCTAACGGAGCTAAATTTTGGATGCTAGTCCTAACGGAGCTAAATTGTGGATGCTAGTCCTAACGGAGCTAAATTGTGGATGCTAGTCCTAACGGAGCTAAACTCTTTTTTTTTAAATTAACTTTTGCTTTTAGGTCGATCTAACTTTACATGGGTACCAGGTAAAGTCCTGGGAAGTAAAGGTGGGATGTTGACCACATAATCCACCGAGCGCTAATTGAACTATTAAATAAAGGTTCAGCCCTGTATGCACAATACGCATGAGGGTGGGGAAAAGAGTCCGTGACTTGTATTTGTGTAAACATGCACTGATGTGTAGAAGGTTCTAACACCTACAGTTATGATCTCGTTATCCTTTATGTTTGCAGGCTCTAATTCAGTGATCCCCTTGGCATAATGACCTCTCCACACTGTAAGATACTCACAGGCAGGGCTGCCGAAGTTGTTATGGTGATAGTATCAATCTTTTCTTTTCTTTTCCGAAACATGCCTTTCTAGGTCAGGAGGGTGGTATATTCATCCATTCTCGCCATCAAACCAACGTACCGCGATCGAAACCCACTGCTGACCGCGTGGATTTTTATCGTCATATGGGGCGTCGCAGGTCGACCCAGCCTAAAATGGGTACCAGGATAGCTGTCCTGGGGAAGTGAAGACGGCCTGCGTTATGCTGACCACATTACCAACCTGGTGCCACATGTTCTGTAAACATATGGGTGCTCTTCCCATACGCCCAATGCGCCTTAGGCGTGAAAAGGGATCTTTACTTTTACTTACTTTACTTGCCATCGCCATGGGCTGTGAGTCTTTTACCTCCTCATAGCGCAATATAACACTATCGTCTGGAAAGACGGAAAGGTGCCAATCAAATTCCAGAGAAAGTTTTTACTTTTATTGATTTATAGCAATAAATAAAAGAAATTCGCATAAAGCTGACCGCCAATATGACTGTTAAAGCAAAGATTGTAGCCACAATGCCAATTAGAAGTTTAACTCGAAAAGTAGTCATAGTTTTGTAGAAGTTACCACTTTATTTAAAATCAACACACGAAACACAGAAACGGATTCTAATTAATAATATAGATGGAGGATTTCAGGTTAGTATCATCATCATCACCACCACTAACACTACAATATCATCATCATCATCGTCACCATCATCATAATCTCATCATCACCCTTATCATCATCGTCACCACAACTAACACCATCATCATCGTTTCACTCATCATCATCATCATGGTCACCATCATCATAATCTCATCATCACCCTTATCATCATCATCACCACAACTAACACCATCATCATCATCATCGTTTCACTCATCATCATCATCATGGTCACCATCATCATAATCTCATCATCACCCTTATCATCATCGTCACCACCACTAACACCATCATCATCATCATCGTTTCACTCATCATCATCATCATGGTCACCATCATCATAATCTCATCATCACCCTTATCATCATCGTCACCACCACTAATACCATCATCATCATCATCGTTTCACTCATCATCATCATCATGGTCACCATCATCATAATCTCATCATCACCCTTATCATCATCATCACCACAACTAACACCATCATCATCATCATCGTTTCACTCATCATCATCATCATGGTCACCATCATCATAATCTCATCATCACCCTTATCATCATCATCACCACAACTAACACCATCATCATCATCATCGTTTCACTCATCATCATCATCATGGTCACCATCATCATAATCTCATCATCCCCCTTATCATCATCGTCACCACCACTAACACCATCATCATCATCATCGTTTCACTCATCATCATCATCATGGTCACCATCATCATAATCTCATCATCACCCTTATCATCATCGTCACCACCACTAACACCATCATCATCATCATCGTTTCACTCATCATCATCATCATGGTCACCATCATCATAATCTCATCATCACCCTTATCATCATCATCACCACAACTAACACCATCATCATCATCATCGTTTCACTCATCATCATCATCATGGTCACCATCATCATAATCTCATCATCACCCTTATCATCATCATCACCACAACTAACACCATCATCATCATCATCGTTTCACTCATCATCATCATCATGGTCACCATCATCATAATCTCATCATCACCCTTATCATCATCGTCACCACCACTAACACCATCATCATCATCATCGTTTCACTCATCATCATCATCGTGGTCACCATCATCATAATCTCATCATCACCCTTATCATCATCACCACACCACTAACACCCATCATCATCATCGTTTCACTCATCATCATCATCCATGGTCACCATCATCATAATCTCATCATCACCCTTATCATCATCATCACCACCACTAACACCATCATCATCATCATCGTTTCACTCATCATCATCATCACCAGCATCACCAACATCTCATTTTGTGCTGTCATTATATGCCCCAAAGGGCTCGCAGCATATTCTTTCATTCCGGCCATCCAGTGCATTCCTCTCCATATCGTGGATGGAATACAGTCCAGAACCGTAGGCCTCTCTCATCCACGTTCACTTTTGGGTTTCTCAAGCCAAACATGCCGGTATCACATACTTGATATCATTCTATCGTTTATTATATGTGTTTATGTTGATTTTTATCTCATAGTTGTTTGCTGATGAAGGTGTTGGGATCAACTTCTTTTGTTTCTTTATTTTCGTGTTCGGTACAGCTTGAATTTACTTTGTGTGTTCTTGTTTTCCACATCAGTGTGTTTGCATGTATTGATAGGTGTGTGTATATGCAATATCTCCTGACAAAAATACTACAAGGAAAAACGTCACAAAACAATTCACTAAATATGTTGTTTAGTATATATATATATATATATATATATATATATATATATATATATATATATATATATATATATATATATATATATATATATATATATATATATTAGACAAGTCAATAAATGTCTCTCTACTTCGACCTTCGCCAAACGCCAAGCATCGGTGTGGATTCCCACTAGCAAAATGGTGTTTCCCCCAAAGGCTTTAGAAAATGAAAAGCTTTTGTCTTGTCCATCCTTCTTATGCAAGCAGCACTTGTGGTTTCTTGAGTCGCCGATCGGCATTAGATATCGACGTTACTGTGCAGATTTGACTGTTGATTTCTTGTTTTTCTCTTGTCAGTTCTGGTGATAAACTGTATACAGTAAATTAAAGGACCCCTTTCAAATCCTTCAGGCGTATTGGGCATATAGGGCTAGATCTATATTTTATAGACCAATCGACACTCAGTTGGTAATGTGGCCAGCATCACGCTGGCTGCCTTTGCTTCCCATGAATTTACCTGGTACCCTGTCAAGACCGGGTCGACCTAGGAGCCAAACTGTATATTGCGCTCTTTTTATTTAATGCGTCTATTTATTTATTTATTTCGGAGTTATTATTTTAGTAATGATTCTTGTCAGATGTTCATCTGTTTCCCCTCTGTCTTTCTCTGTTTATACATCTTGCTCTACAAGTACTCAACTTCTTACTCCTTCTCCTGCTACTTCTTCGTTTGACTCACATCAGCCTCTTTCTCCTCAGTGCTCTAGGCCAACTCTCCTATAACCCCATCTTCTGCACTCCTTATCCTACTTCCCTCTACTGTTTCTGCCAAGGGATCCGCCTCATCATCACCATCACTAGAAATAATACAAGAACACATTAGTGTAATAATCACTATGGGCAGGCATACCAAAGAATGAAGCCAAACAGCCGCTGATAATGAAATAAGGGCTTTTGCCAACAAGCGGAGTTGGTCATTATTAACAAACGCAGATGATCACCATTGTATTTTATCTGTGATTAGTTAACGTTTTCATCTGTCTCGCGAAGGACTTTCTAGTTTTGTATGTGTGTTTAAGTTTATAAATATCAAAGACAGCAGCAGCAAAAACTTTATCAGGAAATCTGGATATTTCCTGTCTTGAGTATCGTGTCCCCTTCCTAAACAAATTCGCCACGAACAGGCAGGGAACAGCTAACGACCACAATTAGACCCGTGTTGCCGGCTTCCTTCCGGTCTTGAAAGAACCGGAACCGGAAACTGGCCGATAAATGAACTCCTATCATGGAGCATGAGCCGGGAGATTGTCACTTAACTTCCTAGCAGCTACGGGCGGCTCCTTATTGGGCACATCTATGTTTAGTTTAGTTTAAACAACGGATCAGCATCATGGCACAAGGGTCGTAACCCATAAGTGCTCCGGTAACTTCTGACCCAAGCCTGAGTCCAAAGATTCTCAGCGCAGTGCACAAACTCCGTAGCACCGGCAAGGATCCTGAAATACTTTGTGTAGATTTTTAGCTCCAAATATTATCCGGGCAGTGCCGTTAGGCTACTCTTTTTCAATTTCCAACTGCCAAGGGATTTTTTTACGTGCGCAACAGTACACACGGGCGTCCGATTCTACCACCTAGAGAAACTACCAGAAGTCCACATGAAAAATCCTATCCTTGACCGGGGCTTGAACCCAGGACCTCCAGCACTCGAGGCGGCTGTGCGTGTGTGAGTGTGTGTGTGAAAAAGAGAAAGATGGGAAGAGTAATAGAGGAGTGAGAAAGAGCGAGATATGAAGAGATTATGCAAAAAAATTTACAATAAAAAGCATGAAGACAAAATTAACGATGCAGTGCTATGTTACAAGACACAGACGAAAAGACACCAAAGAGCACACTTAAGCAAAGTTGCTAGAATCTTATAAAAAAGAAACTATAGTTAGTAGTTAATCAAATGTAAAATGAATCGCGTAATTGCACGGACGGTACGAAAAACAAATGGGGCGCAGACTGTCTCGCATTTTGGAGATGCAGTGATTTTCCTTTGAGAATATTGACCCAGGTCGCCAATGCCTTACTGTTTGCGTATAAGGGCTACCAGGTTGATGTTGAAACAGCTGCAGCAGTCACTGATCTTGAGGAATACATCCAACAATGCTCCCTATGACTACCTCATGACACTGCCGTTAGACATGTATGATCCAACCCTGGTCATCTGGATCAGTAGCGAATTGTTTTAAAGAACGGTTGTGCTGCAGTCTGGGACGTGGATGTTGAAGCAGCAAAGACCATCATGCCGGATTTACCTCATTGGTCACCGTTTCTAACTGTTTTATTTAATGTATACACAGCAGGGTCACACGCAGCCAGAATATAGGACAGAGACGCACTTTGTCATTTGCTGATGATGAACTGACGTATCGGCCGGGTACAGACAGAGAGAAGACAGCTACAGCACTGCGGCAGGAACTTGACAGACTGACCGGATGGTGTGAGGAATCACTCAACACTAAGGTTACATTGACATGGCTCCCATTCAACAACAGTTGTCAAGATACCCACTCCTATTGTCAGTTTACATGGAGATGATATCGAAAGCTCGCTAGATTTTAAATATCTTGGTATCCACAGTGCTAGATGTCTGCCCTTCCTATATCATGTGGATGATGTCATTATCGAGGCTAATAGAGGCCTGGTAGCGTTCATGGTGATGCCAGCAGCAATGATGGAACTGTCGCTTATGTTTTATCAGCTTCCGTGCTCTCGGTGATTGACCATGGAAGGAAATGTTCACAATCAGCAGATATCAGCTAAAGATACTTGAGAATGTCCTAGCAGCCATGAGACTGATCCCCGGGTCACGAGACGCAACATGTCAGCCGATGCGATATATCCTCGACCTGCCAGACATGTTGACACTAGATAAAAGATGACCCAGGCGATGGCGTACTTGGGTAGTGCTGGTGACATAAAACATACTACACAGCTGAATAACATCCATTCGATTTTTCTATTTGGATATTTTAGCTGTCAACTCTGAGAAAGTCTTTTTTACGCAGACCTTTCTTGAGCCCCCTGGACCCTAGCGTGGCCTACCCTTGAAGGACGCTGGTTTAGACCTACTTATCAGACGGCGAGGAAAGAAGATAGACAGGTTGGCAACGACAGCGTTTCATCCATGGCTAGTACCTTCATCACGTACTTCTATAGGATGTTAAATCCACGTCGCGAAGTGCCTAATGATTGTCATCACTGTTCCAGTCAGATAGTGTAGCCAGCTGGTACACGATTTGAGTCCATTTAAAGACACATTCCAATGGAGAGCTGCAATAGTAGCATCATGTGTCGATCTTAGTTGATTAGAATTAGAATTATGTCCTTCAACATTTCCAGATCCTTGGACGTATTCCAAACATGCTGTATTCCAAACCAATGTTCCCATAAAGAATATAAGGAGAAAGGTCAACCGGCTCCTACAGAAAAAAAATATCATAATATTATTGAAATGTTATACATTAATGAGGTCTTATAACATCATTATACACTACCTTGATACTCAAATACACACATACAAAAGGAATTAGATGTAATAAGGAAATTTGACATTACTTTACTTTCCTGAGAAAAGTCAAGTACCTGCTAGGATTGTGACCAGAAGACACAAGGGGAAGAGGGAGATACTATTGCTTAAAAGCGGAGTCCCCTTTCAGTGAAACTTCGGAAATATGATTTTTTTTTTTTTTTTTTTGGGGGGGGGGGGGGGGGGGGGATCATTTGAGTATTGTCACACGCTTTTTTTTTTTTTTTTTTTGCTCACACGATTGTTATTCCCTAGAGAATTCTTCAGCTATTTGCCAGAGCAGAAATTCTAAATATTTAAAGATAATTATCCACCAAAAGAAGTGTTTCTGTCCGTGCGTTAAACATATTATTGTTTTGTAAACAACGTTAGATATTCTCTCCCCTGTGGACAGAACTGTCTCCCCCTAGCTAGGGTCCTGGCTCTTGTTACCTCAAGAAAAAAACGGGACTTCAGTTCACACTAAATGTCAGACTATAAACACTCACCAGTTTGCTCGGCGCGCAAAGGTTACGGATTCCAAAAGCAAAGATCTCGGAAATTAATAGACAGAACAACAGAGGAGGTAAACACAAAGTGTGGATATGACGACTCGACAAGTTTGTGTAGGAGTGTAGATGGAGCCGATGAGTCGGTAACTGCTAGGTCGCAAATAAAGGTAAGCCCGAACTATACGTATAGTAGACATTCTGTATGAAGGGGAAGTGTTCGTAAATATATGTTGCTGCTGGAAGGATACGTTTACTTGTAATATTGCAAGATGCATCATTTGAAGATACTTTGTGTGTGTGTGTGTGTGTCAGTGTGTGCGTGCGTGCGTGTGCGTGTGTGTGTGTGTGTGTGTGTGTGTGTGTGTGTGTGTGTAAAACAGTGAAATTGTTAGAAACGATAAGATTATCATCATGCTACGGCTACATATAGTTTCCACATGAGATGCCACTTCTTCGCTGGTTTCCATTTTTTAAGATTATTAATTAATTAATTAATTAATTAACAACGTCCATCCTGTAGCTTGTGACTATTGTGGAAACACTGATTATTTGCAGCGGGTGTTGATTTCTGGGTATATCACTGAAGGGATTTAAACCCCCTTTATTGTTCCATCTTTCTCCACCAATGGGTTGTTACCTGCAGGTTCAACACCCTGAGATAACACATTCTAGTGGCGACTGCAGACCGACAGGGAACATCACAAACACTCAGTTCACTGATATCAGTGTAACAGTCGGTACAATATAACCCATTTAAGGATACCTGAAAGAGAATCGTCACAGAACTGTATCGGTAGACACAAGGCCAAATGGTTTGGTCATGTAACAAGACTGGCCACAGACAGGGCACCACAGGAAGCAGTGTTATGTGGTAAAAGAGCCAGATGTCGACCATGCAAAACATGGACCGCGGAAATATCGCAGACAATGAAAAGTATTTTACACAAAGAGAACAGAAAGCTCCGTTCCCGAGATGCCTTCCAGTCCAAATGCCGAACGACATTCCGGAAGTACAAAAAAAGAAGAAGTCAAAGAAGACCTCCTTCAACCTCCAATAAAACTGGGATACACGTGACCACCACACTACTTGGCTTGCTTTGCGGGGAAAAACAAACACGTTTAAGCAGCATCCCCGAAGGATGTGACCAGGTTATGTGCACCATTTAAAATTGCTGAGCATCGCTTGTCCCCAAGTAGGCATCACAAAAACTCGTGCAGCATTGATACGATCACAAAAGACAGATCCAAATACTGTGTCGATCGGCGACGAAGTTGTCTACCGGCCAGCCATTTGGCAATTCGGTCGTGGATTATGAACGACCACACAATTTCGATGTAACTTACAGCTCTGTACTGGTAAAATATCCTGGCCTGGGTGAGATGGGGAATGAAATTATAAAATTTTCGCTTAGATAATTTTACTGAATGCTCTTCTCAGCAAATTAGACTGACTGACTGACTGACTGACTGACTGACTTTCTACCCCACCAGGACATCACACAAGCGATAAACACCCGATGACATAATGTGCCACCATGTCGGTGAGGATCACCGTGAAGAGGTCCCAGAAACTGCGTTCAGCCTTCAGGCCATATTTATGGCCAGGCTATATTGCAGCCCCCGGCAAGAGCCAGAGTAGGGCTTCAAAGAACAAAAAATGTCATCCTTTAAAGGACGGGAAGCTAGCAAATTAGACAAGCATGAATTCTTCTTAGACGTTTAAGATTCAATTTGCTGGCTGAGTTCACAATCTTGCTGGAATATTTATTAATTTAATAATAAAGAAATAAAAATAACTGGTTATATCCCATACATTAACATCATTACTTCCCCTAAATAGACTAATTATCGTATGACTCATTATATGTACTTGAAAATTCTCTCTCCCTGTTAAAAAATGATTTTTTCCCATTGTAAAGCTATTGAGTTTCCTTGTTTTAATCCACGTCTCATCTCATTATGCTTTAAAGGTAGCGTTTTCAGTTCACAAAATATCTTAACAAGGATTATTTTTGCGAGTTCTACCAAGAAAAGTGAAAGCAGAAATAAATGTATCGGAAATTGCACGGAAATGAAAGAATTATTAAAATAAGCAGGACAAGATGATAAGACAACACGCTGAATGAAAGACACCCGTAGAGTCACAGAACAGTACAGTAGCGGCAATATGGCGAAGAACAGATTTAGATGAGACAGAACATGTGGCAAGTCTCGATCGATTGAAGTCTAGTTAACAGTGTGAATTATTCAGTCGAAACTCGTGTTATGAAAATCGACTCTTGCTAGGAATGATAACATGAGGATTATGTAAAGAGTTGTGCGTGTCGCTTAGGCTGTTTTAAAGACTGTTTGTTACGAGTAAGTTTTTTGCTCTCCTTGGTGTCGATGGGGAAAAACCTCTAGCGCCTAGGATGTTTGTCATTATAAAGTGTGCCAAGACATCACTGGTCAGACATCAGAATATCAATGGGCAGGGATAATTACACCAAATTATATTACTATCATCATGTACCATGCTGATAAACCTAGACATTTATTGTTCGCTCTTATATAACCTACATTCGTGTAATGACCATGCAAAAGTTGGTGAAGCCATGTATTTATGTATCTATTATTTCGTACGTTTCCTACTAAATGAACTGAACATGTATTTTGTATAAAATACAATTCCGGTAAAGAAAATGGCCGGTTGTAGGGGTTAAACGTAGGACTAGCCTGTGTGGCTAGCCAGTGGCGAGGCATGCCCAGTTCGCAAGTGTAAGTGTTAACAGGTAACGATTATACTGGTGAAGGTATCAAGTTAAATTTTTTTTTATACTGGTCGCTGTGGAGAGCATGCGTATGCAGCCAGCATCGTAACGTCAGAAACTGGTAGCTTTCAAGATGCTACAAATGTGGCATGTGGGGCTAAGCATGCAGGAAGTATAAAAAAGGTAAAGGACCCTTTTCCACGCCTTTAGGCGTATAGGGCTAGACACATATTTTATAGACCAATCGGTACAAGATGGGTGACGTGCCGCCTTTATTTCCCGGAAATGCACCTGGTACCCACTCAAAGCTGGGTCGACCTGGGAGCCAAGGAGATTTTTTAAAAGGTCCGGCCTCGCCAGGGGAGCGAACCCACGACCTTTCGATCCGCAGGAGAGCGTCAAGCATGCAGTGAGTGTCTTTTTTTTCGATACGTTCGCGGAAAAAAATCTAAGTGGCGCATGTGTAGTGACTGGCAAATA
>CAJHNH020006190.1:244428-296928 GCA_905116865.2 Candidula unifasciata | reverse complement strand
CAGTTATAACAATCTATAAAAATATTTTGAAGAAACTTTGTTAAAACATTGTTCACCCTTGATTATGCCGTCCTTGTTCATTTCATTCATTCGACCAATCCCCAGTGAGTCCTTTCATACGGTCAGCTATTTTCTGTTCTAATAAGGTTAAACCCTCTCAGGGTTACTCTCACTAACACACACAAATTTGCTGCCATTTTGGGAAATCCATCTAGATTACTTTGATCAGACGAGGCCACAAAAACTACATAACGAAATTTCCTGTCTTGTTGTTGTCCGTTTTTTATGTTTGTTAAAATTAAGCTGTTTTGTGTGGTAGGGGATTGATTCTTCTGTGAACAGGATATTTTGCGGTGTGTTTGTTCTCTGTGATTGCCAGTGATTATTGTTTATGGAAACTGAGGTGCAATCTATTGGTGCACAGGAACTGAGAATTTATAGGGGACTAGATTGAATGTTCTGCCTTCGCGATGGATAGTGAAATCATATTTTGTTCTCCTGTTTTCTCCTTCTTTTTGATTCCATGGCTGTCGTATGTTTAGTCATTGTTCCTAACTGCACGTGGGGCCCTTAAGTGAGAAACACTGGTCCAGCCACTACGCTTTCACGGCTCTTATCTCACTGCCAAAAGGAAACGACAGTTACTGTTGAGGCTTCAGTTATGAATCATAACAGTGAAATATAGCTTTTTCAAAGAGGGTAAAATATTATGGTATAAGGGAAATAACTTCAGTGACCGGTAACGTTTAGTGATTGTGCCATAATTATTAGAAATACGTAGAAACTTTGTTGTAAATTGTACACTAAACCTAGACATTGCTGACAGAATGGCATCTGCGAATTTCATCTCTCTACTGGTCACCGTTTTATATGGGCAAATTTAATTTAACCAAATACATACTGTCATTCACGCGAATTAATAAATCATTGAATGAATGAATGAGCTGAGATAATTGAAATCTAGGCACTCTGAACATACGAGGCCAGTCTCCTTCGTCACCAACCAAAGAGATGTTGCTATTAGCTGGACTCATAACTATTTGGATAACCGCATCTTTACAACCCTGATGCACCAAAACATAGACAGATATGTTTCATGGAACCGGACCAAAATGTTCAAGAACAGAGGAACATTCTGGAAAGTTGTCACCTGTATTTTCTACGTAGTTTTGACAAGGTGGTTACCTAATGTACCATGAAACGTCACAACTGAGTGGTAACACAGGTGTTTTGAGATCCCAACCTGGGAGAACACGTGTTGATTATGTCAGTAGTACACAGGTTTCCAATCGATCAGCAACAGCAGATGACTGTTTGATGGCACAAAAATTATGCAATATGCAAGAATTTGAACATGTAATATAATTTAGCGGCTTTCTAAACAACAATACAAGAGGTCTTAATATAAATGAAGAGAGGGGGACAGCCTTAGGGCAGTCGATAGGAGACTCGCTTTCAAATCCAGCTGAGACTCGCTGCAGCCCACGGTTGGTGTTCGAAACCGGGCTGTTCCCGAGGTCCACTCAGCCTCCAGGAAATGGGTACCAGAGTTGACACTTTAGGGTAAATATGGGAACGTCGCTGTAGCTACGGAGTTTCGTGCTGACAGCGACACATGCGGACAGTTTCTTATCAGCTGTCCGTACTGGTGGCAGAGCACTTATGGTTTATAACCATGTGCAATGACGCTGGTTCACATCTCCCGATTTTACCTTTACCTTTTTATAACTGAAAAGAGGAGATAGAGGCAGAGGGAGACCAAGAAAGAAGTGAATCGACAACGGAGTAGACTGGACAGACGTCACAAATCAGAAAACATCAATGGTCAGCAGAAAGGGAAGGACCTGATTAAAAAAGCCAACAGTAACTGGATGATTCAACAACCTACATTGTTAAGAGACTACAGGTATAGCAATAATACAGTTTATGGAGCTGAACATGTCAGACCGCTAGCCATTGTGACATAATGTGAACTCCAGGTGTGTTGCTCTCAATTACATGTGCTTGAATACTGATACCCCTACCTACCTGCCTATATGTCTACCAGTCTACCAGCGCAAATGCCCAATACTCACTTGTATGTTTATCGGTCTACATTACCACATATCTAACTACCCACATGGCTAACTATTTACATGTCTAAACAATACCTTTTACCTGTGTACTTACATGTGTGTTACACACCTACCTATCTACATGTCTAAACAATACCTTTTACCTGTGTATTTACATATGTGTTACACATATACCTACATGTCTACTTTCCTACATGCCTACCTGATTGCTTTGCTGTTTACACATACCAACTTTCAAACATACAGCCAGACAGACATGCTCAGACAATTTAACTGGACAAAAAACAGAACACTGGTCTCAGAATCATCACTAGAGGTATGAAACGCACACCAGTAAATGAGCTGGAGGCAACTCCTGGCCTCCAAAGCTGAACCTTCGAAGGGAAGAAAAGGTGCTTGAACTAACAGAAAAATTTAAACGCATGAACAACAACCGCATGCACCGATTAGCAAACAACTTAACACAAAAAAAAACGACTGAAAAGACAAAGCTTTCACCATCTATCAAAACTTTACTACAAAAAAAAAAAAAAACAGCGACATCCTTCTAAAGACCCTTTAACATGGGAAATGATCCAGGCATACAGCATAGACCTACAGCCTAACTATACAGTCACAACAACAATTCCAGGCATAGACAGAAAGGCTGAAGAATGTGACCTAGTACTGAATGCAAAGACCCTTGAACATGTCTACAACTGTTATTCCTAACCCGAATGGACACACGTTTACACCGATGAATCACTGGAGGGAGCAGACACAAATGGAAGAGCTGGATCGGTCATCATGCTGCAAGATGGGACCACAGTAAAAACGTCACGTGTCTCCGGAAGACTCTCAACAAACTTTAGAGCAGAGCAGCAAGCAATTATTGATTCAGCCAATGTGTTTGAGAAAAGACAAATTAAAAACAGCAAAATTGTTTTCCTTTATGACTGCATGTCGGTCCTCCAGGCAAGAGGGATCCAAAAGACAACACAAAGAGAGAATTCACCAGCCAGCTAAACAGACAAACTCAGAAAACAATCAAATCGTGCTCCTGTGGATCCAGACTCACTGCGGCATACAAGGAAATGAGTTAGCAGACAGACTTGCAAAAAAATGGAACAAAGGAGAAACAACACACCATTTCATTGTTATCACCAGAAATCAGAACACTTGTCAAAGGAAAATAAAAGTAATTGTTGAGGGAACAAACTAACAGTAAATATCCACGACACCCCATCAGTAAACTCAACAGAAAGCAACATACAACAATTTTCTGCCCACGAACAGGACACTGCAGGCTCAACTACCACATGCATGAAATAAAGAGTGTACAGTTCCCACAGTGTGCCTGTCAAACGGGACCATAAACACCTGAGCACATGCTGCAGACTT
Organism: Candidula unifasciata; assembly: GCA_905116865.2. Lineage (NCBI taxonomy): Eukaryota > Metazoa > Mollusca > Gastropoda > Stylommatophora > Geomitridae > Candidula > Candidula unifasciata. The sequence goes on along the minus strand of CAJHNH020006190.1, from coordinate 293,473 downwards.
GCCGACTCTTCCTACAACTTCGAAAAGACACCTGGCCTCAAGAGCAAAGTGCGCAGATCAAGTTATGGGGAACCATGCAGGACCTGCAGCTGACATGTGAGTTCATAGAGGCAACCCGCCTGATAGACTGATCTGAGCATACGAAACCGAACGCAAAGAAGAAGAAGAGGAAGAAGAAGAAGAGGAAGAAGAAGAAGAAGAAGAAGAAGAAGAAGAAGAAGAAGAAGAAGAAGAAGAAGAAGAAGAAGAAGAAGAAGAAGAAGAAGAAGAAGAAGAAGAAGAAGAAGAAGAAGAAGAAGAAGAAGAAGAAGAAGAAGAAGAAGAAGAAGAAGAAGAAGAAGAAGAAGAAGAAGAAGAGAGGAAAAAGAAGAAGAAGAAGAGGAAGAAGAGAGAAGGACAGACATACATACAGACAAACAGGTAGACATCTAATAAATAAAAGGTACTTTTCAGCTTTTTCACCATATCTCGTCGGTTGCGAGATTTGGTAGGAAATTTCCAGATAGTTGCCCGGAAGGTACTATAGCAATTTCGTCTCTAATACAAACTTCACCGTACTGGGTAATTCACTTAGCGATCTGTAAATTTTACTTTGAACCGGTGTTTTCCTTGGGCAGACGTTGAGCGGCGGGTTGCGAATTGATGATATTTTGGGTCGGTTTCTGAAAAAGGCCATATGGGTTGTCGGCGGCGGAGGGCCCTGTAAAGGAGCGATAGTCTCCGTGTATGCATACTCGTCGGTTAGGGTTAGGGTTACGGTTAGGTGCAGGAATGCTGACAGGTCAAGAAAGTCACGGCCAAGGCGAAGTCGCGAAGTAGGAACACTGCTTACACACAGGGCACAGTGATGGCGACTAGGGAACGAAAGTTAACACACACAGGAAATGATGACGCTATAAACTATAAACACGCTGAAAATAACAAACACATTACACGCCTGGAGCAAATCAGTTTTAATGTTGTAGGGTTAGTTTTAAATAAAACCAAAACAGACCCTAACCGTAACCCCCCGCATACTAAAGGTCCTTACGGGGAACTACCTAGGAATTCCCTACCAAATTTCGCAGCTGACAAGATAGGTTGAAAAAGCTAAAAAGAACCAAACAAAAATATTTTCATCTACAAAGAATACAGGAAAGTTGAAACCGGTTTTGTTGTCCTTTTATGTAATCACCTGCATACCTGAGCAAACTGAAAACTAATGAACCGTGAGATACACCCCCAGAACCGTTCAAAATGTTTTCATGAGTTAGAATCCATGCCTTCTACACTTGAACACCTGGGTTTAAACACAATTCAACTGGGAAATCTGCGACGCCAGAGTAAAATACACCAACTGGTTTGTGGTGGTTACCTGAGAAACGTGCACACAAACCTGCAGATAAAAACAGTGGTTTCTGTGTAAAAGTCATTGCACATATGTCTAGGAAGGACTGCTGGGTTTTTTTTTTTCCAAGTTGCAGCAAAAAAATTTTGTTTGCAACGTGTCGTTGCTATTGGTAAGTTCGTAACGTTTGTGATGTAACAGTTAAGCTCAAAACCATACCTTGTTTTAATGGTACCATGACAACAACTAAAAAAGCATGAGAAATCAATTCACTGCCTATAGATTTCAATCTTTCCTTATGTACTATGCGCTAGAATATGTACTATGCGCTAGCATATGTACTATGCGCTAGAATATGTACTATGCGCTAGAATATGTACTATGCGCTATAATATGTACTATGCGCTAGAATATGTATTATGCGCTAGAATATGTACTATGCGCTAGAATATGTACTATGCGCTAGAATATGTACTATGCGCTAGAATATGTACTATGCACTAGAATATGTACTATGCGCTTTAATATGTACTATGCGCTAGAATATGTACTATGCGCTAGAATATGTACTATGCGCTAGAATATGTACTATGCGCTAGAATATGTACTATGCGCTAGAATATGTACTATGCGCTATAATATGTACTATGCGCTAGAATATGTACTATGCGCTTTAATATGTACTATGCGCTAGAATATGTACTATGCGCTATAATATGTACTATGCGCTAGAATATGTACTATGCGCTAGAATATGTACTATTTATTCTTCTGTTAACTATTGGTCAAAACTCACAGACAAGGGATCTGACAATTAGGTTCATGTAAGTAAATGGTTACCCCACCAGACATCACACAGAGCGATAAACACAAAAGGCCACCTTGCGAATGAGGATCGCCCATTGAGAGGTCCCAGGAACCGCGTTGAACCTTTAGGCTATATTGCGGCCCCTGGAAACCGCCGGTGTGGGGCTTCAAAATAGCAAAACTGTGCATCCCACAAAGCGATGACGAAGATGTGTACTTGCATGTGTATGTGTGTGTGTGTGTGTGTGTGTGTGTGTGTGTGTGTGTGTGTGTTTTAATAAATTGCAAACCCCTCCTGTATTTTGTGTATTTATTATAAATGAAATGTTAACTTCACCCAAACCGTGACGAATACACTGATTTAATTTTCATTTACCATTATGACTACAATAAAAAATTTTACAGTCACATTGGAAGCCCAAGTTGTTGTGCAATTCTATATTTATTGCGACCATCAGTAAAAGTAGACTTTTGCTGGTGTTATATCCCTTTCAATATATTTTTTCCTATCAATTCCCTTGAAACGGCAAATATTTCGCTGCTTTCTTCCCTGAAATCACATATCTATATGTGTCTGAGATAATACATTTGTCTGTCTCCCAAACTTGAATACTGGTGTTAGTATTACCAGGGATGCTTCGGGTGACATTAGGGGCAATGACTAAAGATACGGCAGCGACGGAGACAAAAATGAAGTAGAAGATATTAAATATAGGGTTTTAGCTAGACGCCTATTTGCACTAGACCTACACGTAGAGCAGTGGTGGAGATTAAGATGAGGTAGAGGAGGGGAGAATAAGAAATTTTTGTGTGTTTGTTTTGCTATCCCTGTGGAAAGTATGCATTTATATATAAATGTATAGGGGGAAGACTCAAAATAAAAACGGTCAACTGAATCATAGGAACTTGTCTGTGTGTGTAGAAATCAGCGATGAGATTGTGGGACAGAGAAGACATTCATCTCTATGTTGTAATCCTAGAAAAGGGTTGTCTCGCAGCGGCCTGGCCGACTATTTGAATTACTGAACACATCAGCTTATCATCCATTACCTCCTCACTGAGTCAGTGCTAATCTCAGAGCCATGACGTTGAGTCGCTGATGTTTAACGTTTCCATGTGGCAACAGGCGACAGTCGACAACAGACTAGACGCAAGGAAAATAAAATGTATTCAACTTTATATTATCTGACATGAAAGTCATTACAACTCATTGTCTAATCTTAGGAAAAAAGATCACTGGAAGTGTATGTGTTTGCGTCTATGTGTAACTGTGTGTCAGAAAACAACAGAATGTTCCTTGTCGGTAAGCGTAGGCTGTCATGTCTCCCAGATTCTCACGATCACCAGAATAACGGATCAGATCAATGTTTGACCCATATATTTGGCCAGACCATACCAGTTTTTATCTCTTTGCCATCCACTTGCTCTCGTTCCGTCAATTTTTTCAGTTGTTACCAACAAACTTCGACATTGACAAAAGAACACGAAAGAAAAATAACCACCTGTGAGATGAGATGTTTGAGAACGGCTATGAATAAAACCAGAAGAGATTGAATGAGAAACGACATGATCACAAGAACTGTTGGAACAACGCCCATCGTAAAATTTATTAAGAAACAAAGAATGAAATGTATTGGCCATTTAATAAGAATGAAACCAACGATGCCAGCAGTAAGAGCATACAGCCTGAAAATCAAAACATTAAGAGGCACGGAAAGACAGAAAAGAAGATGGATTGAAGGAGTCACTGACACCTTGAGACTGCATAACATCACGGCATATCAAGCGACTGAGCGCCCCCTGGCTCGGCTGCCGATCGTTTGATGAACTGCAACGCCAAGCGGCATAAGCAGATGTTGACCAAAAAAAAGTTACCAACTTGTCAAGTTCACTTCTTCTCCTAACATCTCCAACAAAAAAAAACAAAAAAAAAAACTGTCTACCCGAACTGCTCTGATAAGTTTACGGCTTTCCCTGTCTCGATGAAGACTTCTTCGTTTGTGTTTCTATCCCTTCATATTATTCTTTGCTTTTCTCTTAAAAACCACATCTCTGCCCAAGTAAATGTTTAACAGCTTTCTACTCAGTTTGAAGATCTTGTAAAATATTGTTTGCCACTGTTTTCCTTTTTGGCAGTGACCTTATTGGTCCCGTGACCGAAGTGTCAGAAACATTAAGAAGAAAGTTCAGATTTTATACCAGAACTGTTAGAATTTCGGATAATGTCACACAGTACTCTAACCACAACTGTAATCGAGGCAGAATTTTTACAAATGACCTTGGCTCCCAGGTTCGAATAAAATAAGTACACAGAATGAATACTGGGTAATAAAGGCGGCCGGTGTTATGTTATCTACATCACCCCTCAAGATTGGCCTATAAACATCTGGGTCTAGCATTCTGAGCCTAATAGATGACTGGCGGGAAACATTAACAAATGTTACTGCACACTGGGAGATTAGACTGACCACAACAGAGAAAATATGCTGCCGTTGCTGCTTCATAATAGGAGGTGTCAAGATTAGTGACTGAGCGCACAATCCAGGACAAGGAAGAAATGACGAAAGGAAGAGAGAAAGAAGGGTATAATTAATTATTAAAAGGGAAAAAAAAAAAGAAATAAAGAAGTTAGGAAACAGAAAGAAGGAAAGAAAGAAAGAAAGAAAGAAAGAAAGAAAGAAAGAAAGAAAGAAAGAAAGAAAGAAAGAAAGAAAGAAAGAAAGAAAGAAAGAAAGAAAGAAAGAAAGAAAGAAAGAAAGAAACAAACAAACAAACAAACAAACAAACAAACAAACAAACAAACAAACAAAAATAAATAACAAGCGGACGTCCAAGAAACACAAGCACATAAAGATTTGAAGCTGATTTGACAAGAAAAAATTTTCCTGAACATTAGACGATTTCTAAACAAGCCTTTGCACTATTGGTTGGATAACCAGAACAATAATGATGGTGATGATGATGATAATGAGAAGGATGATGATGGTGATGATGATGAGGAGGAGGATGGTGGTGATGATGATGAGGATTCACAAACATATGGCGAATTGCCGAATCCAGAAATAGTTAACAATTAGAATGACGATTACCATCTCAATGGCGTTAACATCCGTTTGGAAATTCTTTCCCTCCCCCAAAAAAATTGCTCACTTGAGAAAACAGGTGACAGGCATTGAGTGGGCATGTTCTTGTACTTTCCGGTTCTCAGATGTAGGTCAGAGTATTTAAGAACAGCCGTGAGGTAAAATGGAAAGATAGGAAATGTTAGCGTTAATGGATGCAGTCAGTAGAGAAGTTTTAGCATAAGGTCTCTTGAAACTAGTCAGCTCGTGAGTATTCAATATGTTTCTGTTACTTTTATGTTATTAATTGTAACAAACTGACTCTTGTAATTTTTTTTTGCGGGCGGGGGTGGGGGAATCCAGAAACCATGAGTTGTAAACCCCGTCGGCTGGGTGCTATGGATATCGTAACCCTTCGGCCTTGATTCCATGATAGATACCGTAAATCTGGAAAATATGCGACTTTTCCGGAGCATGAACTCGGACTACACGGAGTTTATCACCCGGTCGCCGCTCAGCTGGATTAACCAACTTAGCTGGCGCGTCGGACGTGTAATCAATTAATCAGATAATGGCAGTCTATGGCTCACAGTGTCGCGCCACGCACTCAGCTTAGCAGCTGGGTGACGAAACTATATCCTGTCAGTCTATCTAAGGAGTAAAATAAACAGCCAGCTATCATTAGAAGCAAACAACGTACCACGACTTAAAATAGTGAACTTTCTATCCTTCATATTGACCGGAACTCTGTGCCTGACTATCGCCAAACATGAAAGGAAAAGGGGAGACTTATTTCAGCTAAGGGTTGGTCAGCGGAAATTAGTTTACTGTCTAAACTGTCTCAGTGTCCGCTCGCTGACCAAGGTCCGTGTGAAACTCCAGTTTGTCTCTTTCTGCGGTAGCCCTAAAATATGTGGTTGGCATGTTGTGTTGTAGCTTACGGCGAGGCTGTGACATCTGCACTTTTTGGCCTAACACGGTTCAGGTGTGGTGAAATGAAAATCAAAAAACTAAATTGTCCTATGAACTAATACTGTTGTGAATGCGTGTGTTTCTAAATACAGTAGAAACTCGCTTAACGAGCACCTCTCATAACGAGCAAAAGAAATTGTAAACTAATGACTTGCTTAACGAGCGACGTTTCGCATAACGAGTAGCGTGGAGAGGGGAAGTCCCGGAGTGTGCGCATGTTACATCAGTCTGTGTTTATCACTCGTTCCAGTAGCATTGTAGTGTCGCTTGTGATCACACTTTTTCTCAAACTTGTATTATATTGTGATATATGTACATGAATCCTCCAGGCCTACAAGATTACCTCCCTGAAGAATTTAAGTTCATTGTAATGTTGTGAATTCCCGGGGAATCCCAGAGTTCCCGATGAGGAGGAAAAGGTCGGAGGACCCGTGAGAGAAGAGAAAAACGGGATAAGTGGGTCTCGTGTACCCCATGGTGAACGAAGTGAGGGACACAAGAAAATCATGAGATGTGAACGGAAGACGTGAACCTGGAGACAGAAGTAAGACAGTTGAAGTTCGGCCCTGACTGAGAGAGGACGCATGAGTTGACGCCTGAGAAGAATAAATAATTTGTGAAACGAGTGTTATATTTCAATAGGAGGACTGAATGTTTTTCCACACGTCGTAATGTCAAGTACCAGAGTTCGTGAAGGATAGATGGATGGTTCGAGAGACACTGATGAATTCATGTAGTGTGTGAGAAGTCCGACCAGGTCGCTAGATTCAGCCAAGCAAGACGAGCACGAGGGAGCGAGAATGTATGTGTGCGATAACTGGCGATTCAAAGAATAAAAGCAAACAACTCAATATTCGTTCATGCTGTGTCGTTTCAACTCACTGTTCGTCTGAAAGCAATGCAAATTAACACATACCCCTAGAAGAGCATATTACATTCATCAAGATCCAGTTTCTGCTTCCCAACACCATTCCGTTACTCCAGCCCATGGACCAGAAAGTTATTTCTAACTTTAAGAAGCTCTAAACTAAAGCACTCTTCGAGCATTGTTTTCAGGTGACTAAAGGGACTAACCTCACTCTCAAAGAGTTTTAGAAAAATCACTTCCACATCGTTGCCTGCCTCAAGATGATCGACAAGGCGGGAGAAGGGCTTACCAAGAGAACCCTAATTTCTGTTTGGAAGAAGCTTATGCCTGAGAGCATTGTCGATTTGTGACTTTGAGGGGTTCGAGACAGTACCTGTGGAACCTGCAGTCAACGAGATTGTGTCTTTGGCCACTATCATGGGATTGTAGGTGGATAACAGTGATATCGCAGAGCTTGTGGAAGAGCACAGCCAAGAGCTGACCACAGAAGAGCTTATGGAGTTGCATTGTGTTTTACAGCAAAACGTTTTGGAGGAAAACTTGTCAGAGGAGGAGGAGAAGGTAACAGAAAAGCAACAATCTTCTGACGAAATAAGAAAAATGCTGAAAGCATGGCAAACTGTTGCATCTTACTTTGAGAAGCATCACCCTAAAAAGGAAGTGGCCATCCTCGTTGCAAATTTATTTAATGATAATCCTGTGTCGCATTTTCGCCAAATTTTGAAGCGTCGGCAAAAACACATGTATCTGGACATATTTCTAGTTTTAAAAAAAATAATTATTATTATCTATGTATCATAATTATTTCGACTTCTTTTTTCTGCAAATCGAATTCGAATTCCATGTGGTTTCGTTCCGCGTTTGAAGAAAAGATGAAGATGATTCACTCTCCCTAATATGTATATAATTTTCTTTGAATAAACCTTATACATAATATTTTGTGAGTATTTTTTTTTTTTTCGACATGGAACGCATTATGGTTTTTTTACATTAATTTGTTTGAGAAAATTTTTTCGCATAACGAGTGTTTCGCTTAACGAGTATGATTCTGGAACGAATTATGCTCGTTAAGCGAGGTTCTACTGTAATTCTATCAATGTCCGTCGTTGCCGGATGTGGTAGCCATACAATTAACTGATCACAGTAACAGAGGAATTTATGACCATTGTTCTCTCGTCAATTAGTTGATGCTTCAGCTATATGTGATTTAGCTGTATGAGATCTAAATGTGATTCCTTCGCTTACTACGTAAGCACACAGTCATCGTCCTCTCTCTCTCTCTCTCTCTCTCTCTCTCTCTCTCTCTCTCTCTCTCTCTCTCTCTCTCTCTCTCTCTCTCTCTCTCTGGCAAACTTTCTTTCTCTCTCTTTCTTTCATTCTCTTCTTTTTCTCCTCATTCCTTCTCTCGCTGTCTCCCCCACGTTCTGCACCTCCTTCTGTCTCACAACACGAATTGTAGCAACGACTTTCAGTCTTAAACTACAACTTGAGACCAATGTTTCACAACAGTTGAGATGCCAATGTCTTCTTTTAAATCAGTATTACTTTCTGAACAATGTTAACTTAAGTCGTAATTTACTCAAAAATGTATTGAAGTCAAGGAAAGTATTTATGCATGTTTCAAAGATTACAAAAAGGCCTCTGACAAGGTGCAACACGAGAAGCTAATTGCACGCCTCCAAAACAAAGAATTAGATGGAAAGGATATCATAATTATTATTAACCTATGATACTGAGAACCATGTGGCAACTGTTAGATACAACAACATCACCTCACCACATATACAGATAACACGAGGAGTGCGTCAGGGATGTGTGTTATCCCTATTCCTCTTCAACCTATACACATAGAACATTTGTAAACATGCTGAGGAAATGCCTGGACGAACAATCACAAATCTGAGATGAGCGGATGACACAGTGCTAGTAGCAGAACGTAGGCAGGAAACAGCCAGCTAGCTGATCAGGTTAGTCAACAGGGGGAGTGCAGAGTGTGGCTTAGACATTGTAAGAAAGCCGTTCACTTGTTATAGTAGTAGTAGTAATTTTACCCCACTAGGACATCACACAAGCGATAAACACCCGATCACAGAAAGTGTCACCATGTGGATGAGAATCACCCGTGGAGAAGGTCCCAGTAACCGCGTTCAGCCATTCACCATCATCATGTTGCAGGTCCTTTGCAGAACGTCGCTCTCATCACAGTATGCCTTAAAGAAACTCTCGCCAGTTCTCCCGCCTCATGAACTTTCATACTCAAGGAGTCACTTATATCCTGTGCCCATCTTTGTGTCAGTCGGCCTCTGCCCCTCCTTCCTGGTATCATGCCTTCTGCTATATTTTTTTCCAATCCGTCGTGGCGCTTGATATGACCAAAATAGAAAGGGTTTTATTAGCCAAACTTCCTCGATGTTCAGATCTTTTAAGATGTCTATATTTCTCCTCTTCTTTGTCCAAGATATTCTGAGAATCTTTCTATAGCATTTCAGCTCAAAAGCCCCTATTCTCTTTCATAAGGACTGAGAGATAGTCCGCGACTTACATCCGTATGTAGCCACATGGAAGATTCATGAGCCATTAGGCCATATTAATGGCAGGGCTATATTGCGGCCCCTAGCAAGAGCCAGGGTAGGGCTTCAAAATAACGTAAAATTGCGCACCACAAGAGGGTGACTAAGGTATAAATGGACGTATGATACCATAGATGTTAGAAAGGTTGGTTCACTTTTATAATAATGCAGACTTTATAGAGCAGTGGTTCTCTCGTGGTACACATACCCTTAAATCGGTTTGAATATATAATACAATTTAAAAAACAAAATAGTGCAGATTCAGTGTTCAATTGTCTTTAAGACGGTGAATGAAACGAGGCACCGCACCAGGAAGGAGGGGCAGAGGCAGACCAATACTAAGATGGGCACAAGATATAAGCGACTCCTTGAAAATGAAATTACACGAGGCGGGAGAGCTGGCAAAATACCGAGTTTCTTTTACGTAGACCGTGATGAGAGCGACGTTCTGCAAAGGATCTGCTTCACGATGATGATGATATTCTTTGTGTTATAGACCGATCTCTCCCTTCTATTTCTTTCAATTATCCCATTTGTTTTTGCTTAGTTAACGAATGTTATCATTAGCATCAAACTGTCTATTTTTGTGTCTTCGCTTTATTATGGACACGAAACGTTTCTATCCGTCCAATCAATATTCTCGGGTTTTTACAATGCTTGTTTATTTTTATTTTTATTTTTCAAATATTGTTATAATCAACGTGTTATCTGTTTATATTATTCAACTCCCTCTCTGCCCTCCCAAACTATAGTTATTCCTTCCAGTCGTCATTCACTTCATCCACATCTGTCTTCCACAGCCGTTCACACAAAACATAGTTATTATACATTGATCACAAGTCTCCATCTTTCACAGGCTATGGGTCCTTGTTTAGTTCACTTTCTGACCTCATCAACCAGGCATCTCCTGAACGTGCAAGTGGTGTCTAACTGAGAAAGACTTCAAAATATTTACACACAATGTCACAGACGTTTGGCTCGCAGCGCCAGTCACTCATAGATTATCGGTTACTCTCTGCAGTAAAAGCGTCCATTTTAATTGATTCTCTGGCGTCAAGGAACTGCGCTTCAAACGTTAATGGTTTTTCTTAGCATAGGGCTGAAATTGTTCTAGCGTATATTTTTTTTTTTTTTTCTATGTTCACTGGTTCTTTGGGTTGTTCTGTATGTTTTTAAAGCTATTTCTTTTCTCCGGCATTCCTTATTTCTTTCTTTTCATTCTGACCTTATTTGTCCTTTGGCTGTCATTATTTTCTCCCGTCTTTTATCTCACTTAATTAGCTTGACTCTATTTCTCTCTCTTTTTTCCCCTCTCTTTCTCTCTTTCTTTATCAATCTGTCTTTCTCTCTCCTTTTCCCTCTCTCTTGCTATCTTTTCCTCTTCTTCCGTCCTTTCTCATCTGTAACTCGTCCCTTCTCTCTTGTTCTTACTGTCGTCGTTCTCCTTACTATCCTCCTCCTCCTCCTCCTTCTTTTTCTTCTTCTTTCTTCTTCTTCTTCTTCTTCTTCTTCTTCTTCTTCTTCTTCTTCTTCTTCTTCTTCTTCTTCTTCTTCTTCTTCTTCTTCTTCTTCTTCGTTATTTGCCTTTAAAAGATATGTCAGCCCAATGTGCTGTGATCTATAGTTAGTTTGGGATGTCTGCGCATTTGGGCAAAATTTCTGATTTCAGCAAACGCCTAATTAACGGTCTTTTACTATATGGTTATTCATAGACATATGTTCTGTTCATCTCCCTCTCCCCTCTCTTTCTCTCTCTCTTTATCTCTCTCTCTCCCTTTATCTCTCTCTCCCTTTATCTCTCTCGCTCTCTCTCTCTCCCTTTATCTCTCTCTCCCTTTATTTCTCTCTATCCCTTTATCTCTCTCTCTCCCTTTATCTCTCTCTCCCTTTATCTCTCTCTCCTTTTATCTCTCTCTCTCCCTTTATCTCTCTCTCCCTTTATCTCTCTGTCTCTCTCTCTCTGCCCCCCCCCCCCCTTCTCTAACATTCCCTTCTCACACCAATAGGGCCCCATAATCCACAGAAAAACTGTCGCGAATTGTCTGCATGCCGTAATGGTTGGTTGTCAATTGTCTTGAAGATTGTAAGCTTCTACCTTTAGTCCGATACACTGACATTTAGGTCGTCCAAGCCCACGTAGGAGCTTGTATATCCATGTAGGACTTTGTAAACATATTTCTCGCTTCCAGTTATCAAAAATGCATGTCTAAGCGGACTGAACGCCTCACGTTTTCTTTCTAGCCACTCCAGATAAACAAGATGACTTTTGTAGCAGGTGAGCCAAAGATTTTTTTCCCAACACTTCCAAGTTGACAAGAAGAATGCATTTTGTAGAAATGTACGCCAAACAATTTTTTTTTCCTAACCGATCCGATAGACAAGAAGGCTTTTGTTTGACTGTACGCTAGAGATTTTCTTCCCAACCTCTACAGGAAGGCTAGAAAACATGCAGGACGATACCCTGTGCGTGCGGGATAGGGAATGTTGAACTCTCCTTATAGGAGGCAACATATGAGACAATAGCAGTTACTGAAACATTTGAAGCCAAAACAATAACAGACGAATACATAGACCAGATCCGATAAGACAATCTGGTTGCATACACTGACGGATCTAAGAATGAAGCAGGAGAAGTAGGAGCAGGAGTAATAATCCCACAGTGGAATATACAAAGAGAATATAAAATAACAGATCATGTGGCAGTATGCACAGCAGAACTAGTCAAAATAATGAAGGCATTAGAGATGATAATTAATAAACCTCCAACTAAATTTACCATACGGACAGATTTATTGTCCTCAGTGCAGACGTTAAAAACACTTAAAACTAGCAGTAGACCAGATATTAAAGAAACGGTCCTAAATCCAACAACCCAACTTAAGAATAAAGGATGCCAAGTCACCATTGCATGGGTACCAGCACCCAGAGGTGTAATAGGCAATGAAAAAGCTGACATAGCAGCCAAAAAGGGAGCTAAATGTGATGTTTTAGTAGATGTAATACTCGGAAAAACTGAAAGGATTAGCATAATCAAACGACATATAATTAAAATTTGGAAGCTTCAGTGACAAGGGAGCACTAAAGGCAGAGATGCCTACAACAGCCTTAAAGAGCCCAGCCTTAACAAACAGGTACGGGACAAACTAAAAATCCCAGCTAACAAACTACGATGGAGAGCTAGGTTGGGGTGGCATCCAGAGAATTTTACATCTCCACTATGTTTGGACTGCTTTCAAGATAATACAATAGAACATTATAAAATAAACTGCACTAAATACAAATTGGAGAGGAAACCCATTGAGGAGTATTTTCTAAAACGCAAACAATAGATAACTGCAAACAAACGTCTAAAGGTGGATAGCAATAAAGACATCCAAAAACTTGTTAAACAGTACCTAATAAAAGCAAACCAAATCTAAAAGACCAGATTAAGGATCAACTCAGGACAACAGAAGGAACCAATCAGATGGTGACTCCGGACTCCCTAGCGTAAGGGAGGTAGTGTAAGTATGATTAGTGCATAGATGTGAACATGGATACATACACAAGGATGAGTGCGTGTAGTATGAGTACATTTATGTATAGGATGGATACATAAGACACGGTATATGTTGGCGGATGGTAAGGGATCACGTATGGACAGGACAGTGGAAATATAGCTGTTGGATCTCAAAGCGTGAGCTGGATGCTCCGGTTATACGGTATTTACTTACACCGGAGCTTAGCTGTCAACACAACCCGATCACATAATAACAAATGACGACTGGACCCACTTACGGCTCCACACAACCTTTCACACACATATCCATTACATGACTAACCCGTTCATATTACAGGAAGACAATTATAAGACCACTATGGTCACACGCGGAAATTTTAACATTTCGGAACTATTCAAATTCAAAAACTGTTTTCAGTACTTTTTTGGCAAAATAAAATACTCAAAACTTTAAAACAATAAATGGTGGTCCAAAGGACGTTGTGTATGGAAAGCTCGTTCTCCTACGTGATACGCCTAGTCAGACCAAGGGAGACAGAACAAACAGGAAACACCAAGAAAGAAGAAGAAAGACATGCACAAGTAAAAACAGGTTGGAGGACGAGCGGTTTGGTTCGGATGGAAGCATCAAGCCCAGAAATGGTACAAACACTAAAATTCAGTCACGAAAGTGACGCAAATAACCCAGACCACAAATATAGGCGGAGACTGCTAGCAACCTCGGCTAGCTAGCAGCAGTCTGAACGTGGTCGAGCTTTTTTTTTTTTTTCAAAAGGAAGGAAGGAAGGACAATGACAGTTAATATTTTGACTATTTCTACCCATAAACATGATCGCCCAAACCAGTAAATAATGTATTAGCAAATGCGCATACAAAAACTGCATGCATTGTTTTCCAGTCTGACACTTGCAAAGCAGTGGAATCATCGTGAACAATTTTTCTTGTCATGTTTTTCTCTTTAAATTAATGTATTAGATGTCGGTCAGCTGGAGTGGCTGAGTAGGGGCCGAGTCGCTAGGAACCGCGGAGTGCCGGTCGCGTGCCGCTAGCACAGAGTGGGAATAGAAAGCCCAGGCATTCCCGTGTACTGTTTGTTTGTATATGCGCTGTCGATTTCAGTCAGTGAGTCTCAACCTAGCGTAAAATAGAGCCGTTATCGGTCTCTCTGGGACATCAGGGTAACGCTGGTGTCATGATGACAATTCTAGATCAAGGAATGTTGTGTATTTTGCACCGTTGCCTGGCAGATAGGGTTTTCAAATGTTCACGATGCGGGCGCCAATGCGATTACCAGTCCAGTAACCATATCTATGGCTAAAAGAATATATTGTTTTATTTGATTTTCTTCTTCTTCTTCTTCTTCTTCTTCTTCTTCTTCTTCTTCTTCTTCTTATTATTATTATTATTATTATTTTTCTTCTGTTTCTTCTTATTCTTTTTTTTCTTCTTCTTCTTCTTTTTCTTCTTCTTCTTCTTCTTCTTCTTCTTCTTCTTCTTCTTCTTCTTCTTCTTCTTCTTCTTCTTCTTCTTCTTCTTCTTCTTCTTCTTCTTCTTCTTCTTCCTTCTCCTCCTCATCTTCCTTTTTTTCTTTTTTTTTCTTCGCCTTTACCGACTGTAACTTTTAGTAGAAGGTTCTGGTTGCTCTTCCACTTCTGAATTTCAGTCATTGTACAAAAACTTGAGCTTTGCGTGCACATCCGTTATACAGATCTAGCTTATTTGTATGCAGGCTCCTGGTTCCTTGCCTCTCATGCAAATACCATCCTTCATCGTAAGGAAACCCTTAGTTATTCAACTGTTCCGACCCTCTTGTTGACGAGGCAGTGGGTGTATTGTTTATTTCCCCCCATATTGTGACCCCAGAACCCACAGCGGAAAGTGTACAACCCTCGGGAGAAAACCGCCAGTCAACCTGTAGGTGACTTTAGCATAGTAACAACGATAACTTTTATGTTTAACCATGTACTTATCAATATATCCATCCAGTTATAACCTCTGACTCATGAGTCCCCCACCCCCCACCCCACCCCCCCCGCCTCCCCTAGGTGGTACCCAGTGGGCACAATTTCCTGTCGCCTTCCACATCCGTCATACACACACACACACATGCACACACGCACACACACACACACACACATATATATATATATACACACACACACATGCACGAACGCACACACACACATATATATATATATATATATATACACACACGCACATGCACGCACGCACACACACACATATATATATATATATATATACACACACACACATGCACAAACGCACACACACACATATATATATATATATATATATATATATATATATATATATATATATATACATACACACACACACATACATACATACATACTAGCGTTAATTGCCTGGTTTCGCCCGGGATAATGAATGAAAGTCTCTCTTTTTCCCGTTCTCTAACTCATCTTGGTCTCCAGCTCTGCCCTGTATGTAAGCTTAGTGGAAATATAGGTCTTAAAATGTAGGTTTTCAATATCCCGTCTTCTACTTCATCTTTGTCCCCACCGCTGTCGTATCTTTAGTCTGCTGACCCTGCTTATATACTATTAAAAAAAAACATACACAGTTACTGAAAGGAACAAACATACTCACAATTTTGACATTCTGCATTTTTGTAATGCAGTAAGTGAAATTACTCAAATTTCACACAAGAATACCTTAGGGTTTCGCCAATCAATTGACACATTTTTTTTTTCATCTTGGTCATGATAGTTTTTAAGCCTAGGCCTTTTCCGTTGGTTAGTTAGTTTGGTTTGTTTGTTTGTTTGTCTGGTGTGTGGTCTCCTTTTGCGTGAATCATTGACTGGCATGTCCTGGGCATCGATGCGATCTGATGTCTGATGTGAGCCTGTGGGATTGCTGCCCTCTGTCGTATGGCAGTTTTGTCGCGCACCTTTACTTACGGAATATTTTCACAAATCCCTCAGGTGCTCTGAGACAGGAGTGTTTTGAATGGTGGCTCTCGTTCGTCTAGAGGCCTAACCCTCGGTTCAAACTTTCCATTCAACCTGTCTCCGGGATGAGGTGACTCGAGCTCTGACTCCACAGGGTTATTATGAACACTTGGGTACCTCTCGGCCAGACGTCCTCATCACTATTTTGCCCCCAGACTGGTAAACAACGTAAACACAGTCGAATAAAAAGACAACAGTGAATATGACAAGACGGAAATACCTTTCTGACTATAACAATCAATTCACCAAAGGCAACCTTTAGACGAACAATAAAAGTCTTGGGAACTATAATTTCAATGTATTAATTGCTTCATAACTCGAAAGATCAAAAGTAACACGAAGAACTGGAATGATTGTTCAATTTTCTAAAGAAGAAAGATAGAGAAAAAGTCTTTCCCCAAATCTACGTCTCTTTCCGGTATCATCACAGCTGGGAGGCAGGAGACAGATTATGAAGGCACATCTGGAATCTAGTCACTATTGAATGTTACTACGACTTATCTGGTTGGATCCAGCAGCTCCTCAGAGTGTCTGAAAGTATAATTCAGTAACGTCTCACTTCACAGAAAGACTCCACCTGGATGATGATACTTCTGGAATTGATTAAGGGCAATCATCTCCCCAGAGATCGGAAGATGTCGGCTTTACATACAGTACACACATTCAGCAAAGGCGGATCACTACACGTCGGTTGCTTCCAGGTGTTGGTTGGTGGAAAATCAAGACTGCTCCACGGACGCTTGCTGGATCTTCAAAGATCCTGAAAAACACAAGGCAACACCCATGAGCGAACCGTACCCAACGCACCTAGTTAATCAATGTCCTTACCACCTCCCCATGCTCAGATATACTTGAGGTTAGTCCAAACCATGAAGGTCGACTACCTACATCTCGAAATCTATACAGTTTCCCAGAGTGAGCACTAGAGTCGTACGTACGTTCCCATTAACTCGAATAGTTTCTGAAAGCCAGACAGATCTCTATCATTTCCCCTCCCTTTAAATATACCCTTTTCACTAATTGGAAAGATAAGCTATAGGAGAAGAAGTCAAAACTAAGATCGAAGGAAATATGCTCCGAAAGCAGTAAGACAGTCTAAGCTTGTTGTGGTTACGACAGCTCCTAGCAACAGCGGATATGACGTCATGCCTGACCCGAAGCTCCTTGTCATTCACAACGGTCCAGCGACTCACCAAGTTCAGAGACCGAATAATAGCAAACAACAAATTAAACAAAGTTAACAATACCATAAATACACTCCAGATATGTGGATCGATTGATCCGAAGAGGTTTAGAAAGCCGGCTCGAAGAATTCTCCGAGAATTTTGAGCCGAAAGTGCATTCCACTCCGGATCGCTATTTGCCGTCCTCCATCAGTGGTGATCGTAGACAAACATATTCGCATTATCAACCTGCTGACCTTACTTACCGACACATACAGGCACTGAGCACACACATTCAATTAAAAGCTTTTAGGGAACTCACCCATGATAAATCATAAATGGATAAAGAGAACAAAAGCTTGTCTTTTTAACGTTCAAGTGGCAACAAAAAAAGTTTTGCGTATGCCCGCTTGAACGGACTGCAAAGAAGTGACGTGTGAAAATACAGTCCCTATCTACAGCAGTTGGTGTAAGAATCCGGCTCACGTATGCGGTGAAGTGGTCAGACAATTTATTTTAAATAGGCGTAGAAAATGTGTCCTAACGTGTAAATCGACACTTAAAGCCTAAAAGAATCAATCTAAGAGTGAATTATAGGGATTTTTCTTATCTGGACTCCCGCAAAACAAACGAACTATATAACTACGGTCGGCCTTTCCTATATCATAGTTACAATGACGATTTTGGGGGTGTTCAGACTGTGGGCCTGCTCATGGAGGTAGGTGTGTGGATTCTGTCATACGACACCCACTCTTCCTGGAGTGCCTGGAACAGATCACCACCATTGGCTGGAGGAACGTTTCGGCGACAAACACGTCTTTGCAGCTCATCCCACAGATGCTCGATCAGACTCATGTCTGCGGAGAGGGACAGCCAGGGAAGGGTTTGAATGTTATTGGCAGCCAGGAACTGCGTGGTCAGCTGTGCAGAATGGGATCTGGCATTGTCCTGTTGAAAAAGATATCTGTTGGCATCCCAAAATGGAAGGATTTATGGTCTAAGAATTGCATAGACGTATTGTTGCGCATTGAGGCTTCCTTCCGAACAGTTTGATCAGGCACATGACGTCTTGGAGGCAATGCCTGTGCAGTTGGGGAAGTTGCTGTAAATCTGTCTCTGAGGTGACAAAGCCGAATAAAGCGATTCTCCGCTAATGTTGTCATTCTGGGTCTTCCATACGATGTCGGTCTTCAGCTAAACCAGTCGTTTGGAACCGGTGCTAAAGTCGACTGATAGAACTCTGAGGCACGTTTAGATGCCTGGCAGCCTGACTTTGACGTTCTCCTGCCTGCAATCGGCCATTAGCAATATTCCTTAAATTTATCGATAGAGGCCGCCATTCGTGACTGCTTGAAAATGAACTGATCATTTTGGTGTAGCGTTATCCTTTTATAGGGTTTCAATTGAGTAGGCAGTGAATAGTGTTCACCGCAAACTGTGTTGCTTTCTCGTGCGCGTATCGTGAGCTATGCTCACAAATATGATCTTAAACACAACTGACCACTGGGTTGTAACGATTACAAAAACCAACGCAATTCCCGCCCACATGTCCACTGGACACTATAAACAACATTTGAGTCTGCTTGTCACATACCCAAGTACGATATTTTATTTACAAACTTACAAAAATGCTTCATCGGATAACTATGCGTTTTTTTTTTTTTTGAATGGTATAGAATTGAGATCCATTCTGAGTTTGCGATGACATCAGTACCTGCTCCCAGCCTGCAAGGCCTCTTGTCCATATAATGTATACACATGACCTCCTGCCCACACAATGTATACACATGACCCCCGTTTAATTTCGGAGATAATATAAATATTGTTTAATGGGTGTACGTTGTTTCTCTTGTCTGCTCGTGCTTTCATGTACCGTCTTACCTGTGTTTATCTTCCAGTAGATGTCTAATTGTCAGGTAAGATAAAAAATCTAAGCTGATATGAAATCTGTCTATTGTAACCGTGACATGTGCGTCTCAAAATCTGTCTGCAGTCTGTCTACCTGTCTATCTATTTATTCATTCACCCATCAAGTAAATCGAAAGTTCAGCCTCCCAGTCAGGTCAGAAACATCTGGAACAATTTGAACCATTCTTCTTCTTCTTCTGATTTATTTTCTTCTCCTTCTTCTTCTTTTTTTCTTCTTCTTCTTCTTCTTTTTCTTCTTCTTCTTCTTTATCTTCTTCTTCTTTTTCTTCTTCTTCTTCTTCTTCTTCTTCTTCTTCATCTCTCTTCTTCTTCTCTCATTCTTCTTCTTCTTCTTCTTTGTTTTCTGTTCTTCTTCTCTCTTCTTCTTCTCCTCCTTCTTCTTGTTCTTCTTCTTCTTCTTGTTCTTCTTCTTCTTCTACATTTTTTTTTCTTCTTTTCTTCTTCTTCTTCTTCTTCTTGATTCTTCTTCGCGGTCTTCTTCTTCTTCTTCTTAACTTCTTCTTCTTCTTCTTCTTCTTCTTCTTCTTCTTCTTCTTCGGGGGCTTCTTAAAGTCTTCTTCTTCTGACTAAACTTCTTCTCTCGATATTCTTCTTCTTCTTCTTCTTCTTCTTCTTCTTCTTCTTCTTCTTCTTCTTCTTCTTCTTCTTCCTCTTCTTCTCCTTCTTCTTCCTCTTCTTTAGTTAAACTAAACACTTCCGCAACTTCGGGGTGGGTGGGGTAGTCTGTTAAGGAAAAGCGACGCTGATATTTGGCTCAAGAAAGAGGGGCGGATAAAAAATAATTGCACTAGGGCGTCAAAAAGGGGAAAAAATCTGTACTCGACAAAGGTCTATCATTACCATCCCATGCCGTGCCCAGCCGCTTAAGCGCTAATGTCTCTGCACAACAGATCTCGGTCCTTGGTATTCTGAATCACTTCCACTGATTATTTTCCATCATACCATGGCTTCAGGCTGTCAACCATCGTCTCTCTTGGTCTGCCCCAGCCTTTTCTTCTGTTTCAGTCATCACGCTCTTCCCCAATACCTCCCCTCTCATCACATGACTGAAGAAAACTGACTGGTTCTCACCTACAGCTGTATATAGTTTTTTTTTTAATCTCATGAACCATTCCCATGTGTCGTTGTTAGTGACCCTGTCTCCCTGCGGTGTCCACATCTTGTCTCTCAGGAACAACAACACCGCGGTGTCCACATCTTGTCTCTCAGGAACAACAACACCGCGGTGTCCACATCTTGTCTCTCAGGAACAACAACACCGCGGTGTCCACATCTTGTCTCTCAGGAACAACAACACCGCGGTGTCCAAGTTCTAAATTCGTTCATTCACATCCCAAGACAGGCGGTCATTCACATCCCAAGACAGGCGGTCATTCACATCCCAAGACAGGCGGTCATTCACATCCCAAAACAGGCGGTCATTCACATCCCAAGACAGGCGTTCATTCACATCCCAAGACAGGCGTTCATTCACATCCCAAAACTGGCGGTCATTCAGCGGCGCTGGTTCAACATAACATTTCAGTCATCTTGTCCCTATGTTTAATGAGAGAGCCCGTTTACACAAACTATTTATCCTCTTTTGAAATGCCCCCTTCGCCTGGCATATCCTGCTGTTACATACGTGTCGTAAACGACAACTAACAGCGGTTGGGGCGCGATTCGCTGCCTAATCACATAGATCATTTTAGTTGCAAAACCCAACCACTGGTGGGCTATACCTACAAAATGACCTTGCTGTGTTCGATGACAGTTTATGAGCCCCAGAGATTCGGCACGCAGAAAAGGATAAAACATATTTATTTAGTAGTGCCTGCACAGAATAGAAAGACTAGAATTATTGGAATCTTGAATTTTTAGCTAGAGAAGCCGGCTAAACAAATCCCACAAGTGGTGACCAAAAGACGCTGACGCCGGATAGGACAAACACTGAGAAAAATTGTTCATAGTAAAACTAGAACATCCTAGTTTCAAGATTCCAACAGGAAAGGCACAACCTTTACAAACAGTAAGACACAGTGTAAGTGTCTTGGTGAGACAAGACAGAGAAATTTACATAGGAACCACAATTGCAGAATATAAAAATTGAAAAACGCCGTCTATATCTCCACCGACAGAAAACCAGTCTTGTTCACTGCGCTAGGGTACTTAACCATAATTTGATGTGTGGGGTCTATACATTTTTACATCAACATTTTCAGCATGATTAAATCTCCATCCGACTACCAAATAAGGTACATAATAAAGGTACCGCTGTTTCACAGACGACACTACTCGTGCCCGGCACAACTGTTGTGCTCGAATTGTTGTTTCGCTAATTTGCACGAATGAACTTGGCGCGTCTCTCTAGTTTATTACCATACTGTCGGTGTGTTTTTGGTCGGTAGACTGTAGCGCATTGAACAATGCAAATTTAGAACTTCACTGTATAATGTTTGTTGTTCATTTGTCTTTATTTCTGTACTATGCTTTACATTTCGCCCTGTTGCAATGAACTGTACTGTTGCATTGAACTGTACTGTAGCAATAAACTGGACTGTAGCAATAAACTGTACTGTAGCAATAAACTGTACTGTAGCAATAAACTGTACTGTAGCAATGAACTGTACTGTAGCAATGAACTGTACTGTAGCAATGAACTATACTGTAGCAATGAACTGTATTGTTGCAATGAACTGTACTATTGCAATGAACTGTACTGTAGCAGTGAACTGTACTGTAGCAATGAACTGTACTGTTGCAATGAACTGTACTGTTGCAATGAACTGTACTATAGCAATGAACTGTACTGTAGCAATAAACTGTACTGTAGCAATGAACTGTACTGTAGCAATAAACTGTACTGTAGCAATAAACTGTACTGTAGCAAAAAACTGTAATGTAGCAATGAACTGTACTGTAGCAATAAACTGTACTGTAGCAATAAACTGTACTGTAGCAATAAACTGTACTGAAGCAATGAACTGTACCGTAGCAATGAACTGTACTGTAGCAATGAACTATACTGTAGCAATGAACTGTATTGTTGCAATGAACTGTATTGTTGCAATGAACTGTACTGTTGCAATGAACTGTACTGTAGCAGTGAACTGTACTGTAGCAATGAACTGTACTGTTGCAATGAACTGTACTGTTGCAATGAACTGTACTATAGCAATGAACTGTACTGTAGCAATAAACTGTACTGTAGCAATAAACTGTACTGTAGCAATAAACTGTACTGCAGCAATAAACTGTAATGTAGCAATGAACTGTACTGTAGCAATAAACTGTAATGTAGCAATGAACTGTACTGTAGCAATAAACTGTACTGTAGCAATAAACTGTACTGTAGCAATAAACTGTACTGAAGCAATGAACTGTACTGTAGCAATGAACTGTACTGTAGCAATGAACTGTACTGTAGCAATAAACTGTACTGTAGCAATAAACTGTACTGTAGCAATAAACTGTACTGAAGCAATGAACTGTACTGTAGCAATGAACTGTACTGTAGCAATGAACTATACTGTAGCAATGAACTGTATTGTTGCAATGAACTGTACTGTTGCAATGAACTGTACTGTAGCAGTGAACTGTACTGTAGCAATGAACTGTACTGTTGCAATGAACTGTACTGTTGCAATGTACTGTACTGTAGCAATGAACTGTATTGTTGCAATGAACTGTACTGTTGCAATGAACTGTATTGTTGCAATGAACTGTACTGTTGCAATGAACTGTACTGTTGCAATGAACTGTACTGTTGCAATGAACTGTATTGTTGCAATGAACTGCACTGTTGCAATGAATTGTACTGTTGCAATGAACTGTAGTTTTGCCTAGCACGTAGAATTGCCTTTTAAAATCATAGCAGTTTAATGTTTTAGTTGGCTCTGCAAAGTTCTGAAATAAACACGCAACAAATTTTCTAATGACCTCCTCGTTGTCTTTCTTCCTATCTGAGACCTCGATTGTAGATCTAAGCTTAGCTTGGTGGTGCTTCACGTTTACTTCCCATCAGTGATCTATGGTCTAGGTTAGTGATTTCATTTCACAATCCACACCTTAAAGTAACAGGCTTCATTCCTACGTGTGAAACAGGGAGAAGCAGGGAGAGACAGAGATATACAGAGGCGCACACACACACACACACACACACACACACACACACAGCGAGAAGCTGGGAGAGACAGAGAAAGATATAGAGCACACACAAACGTGCGCGCACACACACACACACGCAAACGTGCGCACACGCAGCGAAAAACAGGAAGAGACATAGAAATATATAAAGCAAACACAAACACACTCACACACACACACACACACACAGCGAAAAGCAAAGAGAGACAGAGAAATATTTATGTATATATACAGACAAACTCACACACACAGGGATAGACACACAGACACACATATGTAAAGAAAGAGATAGACAGAGAGAGAGAATACATGGGAATAATTATAACACAAAACGTTGATGAAAGTATGCTCTGATCAAACAACTCTGAGAATCCCCGATGAACTAACTAGGCGCCCTAAACACTACTGCTCCATTTATCAGAACTAGATAAAGACAGGGCTTGGTAGAAGCCTATTATCCCATCACGAATGGTTCCCTCGATTAGGGCCTTGGGAAATTCTCAAATTGAAAGTTTAAATGGTGCTAGATTAATGCCCCGCTGGTCGAATCTTCCCCGGGCACGCGCTTTGATGAGATGGTCTGCCCTGAAAGGGAACCCTCATTTATCAGATGTCGAACAGAGGCCGACTTCAAGAACTTGGTGATTTTACAGTCAGTGGTAATCATTTTGAGTAATTTTGTCGAGTCAGTCTTCGTACCTAATTATCTCAATTCAGATTACTTAAGTAAGAGTTGTATTGATCTGTCCAGTCACGTCCGGAGGGAGTCGCCGTGGTGTAGCTGTTAGGTCATCGCCTGCGGATCCGAAGGTTCTGGGTTCTTTTTTTTAAAAAATAACCACAACTTCCAGACCGATTCAGTCTTAATCTGGGGTCACCGAATCTGGTACTAGCTTCCGAAAAGCCCGAGAACGCCCCACCCCCTGCCCCCGAGGATCGGGAAACTGTTTAACGCATTTACTTACCTCTATGTGACATCTTCAGCTTGGAAGAAAACTCCACTTGCTCGCCTTGAGCATAATAATTGTTATGAGGGCAGCGGCTCTATTGGTTTTCTCTTGTCCCAGAATGGGGCCCTGGAATCCAGACGGGTGCGGAAGTGGGTTACACCCATGATATCGAGAGGATTTCACGGGATATGGAGGACTAGATGGCCAGCCCTGTGGGACTTATAGCGGCACAGTAGGTTGATGATGTTGATGTATCTGATGATAATGGGGATTATGATGAGGAGAAAGAGGAGGAGATTCTTCATTTGGTGCGCTAGCCAGTTATCGTTCCTGCAACGATTTTACAACTAAGTTTTTATTTGACTATCTGGTCGACGATACATAACCGTCTAGTCCCGGAAGTTCACAGTAGTCACATGACTTAGCTGGGTGACTTCAAATTTACTATAAATTACGTTTTACAAAGGAATTGGTTGCTGATTTTAATTGTTACAGCTTCGGCCATTCCCAGCAGTCGCCTGTTCGGTGTTTGGTAAACCACTCGGAAAGTATTGTCCTTGTCAATTACGTGTCCAGTCATTCATTGTTGAATAATTACTAGCGACGTGTTTATCATGTAACCTGTCATTTTCCGTGAGTGTTTATATTCCCTTCTTATTATAACAACTTAAATATGACTTACAAGTCAAGATAAAGTTAGATTAAATACAACTGTAAGTTTTAGATATACTTAAAACAGAAGATCAGAACGAACAACCGAACAAACTTAAATATCAAAGTGTTAGGAATTGGACATGCAGACATTATGCCCCTGCAAGCTGGGAAAGAAATCAGAAAAGGCAGAAGAAGACGAAAATGCATATTTGTGAAAACATGTGAGTAATTGATGAAGATATATTTGCATAATTATTTCCACAACACGAATAAAGCCAGAAATATCTCCCCCAAACATATACACACTCCCCAATTTTATTACAAATGAGGCCCATACGACAATGATTACTCGCCCCTCCACCGCATCAGAAATCGGCGCGTGCCAAATGGCAGCTCTATGGAATGACATCAAATTGGGCTCTTTGATCCGTCGTTCGTCAGCCGACTACCCGACGCTCAGCACCACCTATACCGCTGGACAAGAATTGAATACATGCATCGCACACAGGCCCATCTCTGGGTGTGGATAACACAAATTTACGATAGGTTTAAGATTGGATCAGGTGAAGACATGGCCAACAGAATAAGTAGGACCATTTTACCAGGAAACATTTTGTCAATCATCAGATTTTCTGTAATTGGATATTTCTGTATCGAAAGGTAGGATATGTTTCCTAAGTCAAGTTTATGAGAGAGGTTCAGTTCTCTAGTGTTTTCTAAAAGTAAATATTTGTTGCCCAAGTGTTTATGTAATTCGAGCTCGCCAATAATAAAAGACCGAAGTTAGATGAGTATTGTTGAAGAATGTGTGTGTGTGTGTGTGTGTTTGTGTTTTTAACCTTATTTAAATTTAATCCCCATTTAATCCATAAATCTATTCGCCAGCCCTGTCAAGAATGTGAGCATTTACGCGTCCACACACTCACTTATCTATTTGTCAACATCTACCTATTTATCTCCTTCTTTTCTTCTTCTTTCTTCTTCTTCTTCTTCTTCTTCTTCTTCTTCTTCTTCTTCTTCTTCTTCTTTCTTCTTCTTCTTCTTGTTCTTTTTCTTCTTCTTCTCCTTCTTCTTCTTCTTCTTCTTCTTCTTCTTCTTCTTCTTCTTCTTCTTCTTCTTCTTCTTCTTCTTCGCCTCCTCCTCCTTCTTCTGCTTCTTCTTTTTCTTCATCTCTTCTCTTCTTCTTCTTCTTCTTCTTCTTCTTCTTCTTCTTCTTCTTCTTCTTCTTCTTCTTCTTCTCCTCCTCCTCCTCTTCTTCTTCTTCTTCTTTTTCTTCTTCTTTTTTTTTTCTTCTTCTCCTCCTCTTCTTCTTTTTCTCTTCTCCTTCTATCTTCTTCCCTCTCCTTCTCCTCCTTCTTCTTCTTCTTTCCTCTTCTTCTTCTTAAAGCGTTTTTCTCTTCTTCTTCTTCTACAGCTTCTTCTTGTACCTTCTAAAACATTACTTCTTCTCCTTCAATCTTCTTCTTCTTTCTTCTTTTCTCAAAATCTGCTTTTTGGCGCTAGGCTTCCTCCTCCTTTTTCTCCTCGGCAACCGAGCCTTCCTCCTCCTCCTCCTTTTTCTGCCGTGATCTTAAAAAGTCTCAAGTTGTCACGTTAATACAGCAGCAAACTGTACCTGTAAACATTACTGAAATCTCCATAATCTGGATTAGTTCCGCCTATTAGCGCACTAGTTCACTATTTATTCATACTTTGTTATGCTCGTCAACTTTGCTGAAGGTTACGGGGGTGTCCTGGTGTCTATTTGCTCGAAAAAGCTTTCTACGTTGTCTTCCATTTACGTTTTCATTCAGAGAAAGAGAATGAGTGTGAAATAGGTTGCAACATTCTCGTAGGGGGTTTGTGTTAGGGCCAGTCCTGCACGTTTTTAGAGAGTTAAAAGCGCTGATGTGCAGAAATGTACAACACGCGATATCAACGGACAGACTGACAGATAGATGGAGAAACAGTTTTTTTCTGTTCACAGTTGAAGCAGCATATCTCTGATGTAACAGGAGCAAAAACACTGAGCACACAAAATGGCGTCGAACAGCATTCGACAATATCAAGGACTGGCAGCCATTTTACTGGTCCTGGGCTGTTTGTTTGGAGAGGTCATGACCCGCTTCCCAAGACCTTCACCTAGCGCTGACTACAACATGACCAGGTGAGTGCTCGCGGAGTTATCCAAGTCTGTATAATTGATGTTTGTTAAGCCGTCGATGCATAGACAAACATGGAAGTCATCTTAACGCTGTCACTTACTGCTGTTTAACTGATGAGATTGATCACCAAATCATATGCGATCATCTTCATAATCAGAAGTCGGTCTTCCTGTATCCGTTGTCTGAATTTGGCAATGCACTTATCCTTGTGAGTGAAAATTGGACCTCTCAGCCCAGCGTCATCTTTCATATCAGTTTTAAATCGTTAATATTACCTCATGCACCAGATGAAGATTGATTCCCAATAAACTTACATCATTAATTCGATTGGCTCAGTAGAAACAGGTCTAAAGTTTACCCTGACCTCATGCTGCATACGTAACGAGGCAACTCTCAATAGCTAAACAAAATGGCGTGCTACTTGCCGTCTGCAGACCTGATTTCTAATCACAGTTGGCTGTGAGTACAGGGACTGGCCAGGGCGCGCTGCAGAATCAGAAGTTCGACAAATGATTTATGACAGTTCTCACCCAGATAATGAGATTATAAATCTATACGGACAGCTTTGTGTTCAAAGACAGACGAAGTGCATGCGGGTTTATAAGCTAAGGGAATGGACAACGCTTCGTCCGACAACCTTGGGGTACACTACAAGTTTACAGAAAGACCAAACATATTCAATAACAATACTGGGTTCAAGATTACCAAAAGTAATCAGATTTGTAAAGAAACGGTAAAACAACTTTACTTCTATCTACGTCATTGTTATTTCTAATGAAAGAAGTAATTTACAAAGTAATCTCTACTTGCGCACGTATAATCCTTCTTGATTTTTCTACTTTTGTAATCCAATGAAGCCCTTAGATGTAATTTATTTCGAGTGTATATTTAGCTCACCATACTTGTTAGTGAACCTAGAATCCATTCGCTTTCGGTTGGTAATGATTGTGGTGTTAATGCTGATTCACCAAACTTATCTAGATAACATATACACTTGTTACATTTATATTACACATGTAGGAATGACAGCTAAATCCGAGAATACGTTTGTAAAATAATACTCCAATTAGAAAGGTAACAGTGATATAGACACAGGCCACTCACTCAAAAAAAAACATCAAGACTAAAGTGGCCGTCTGGGTCAGACAAAGACCAGGCCTTGACATGAGTAGGTCTCAGCTTTATTGCCTGTTTGTAAATAACGTGCTGGAGACTGCCAGTTTGTATTTATGATCAAATCATTTAAAATAAGCAGTTTTTGAACACACTGCAATCGAAACGGCTGAAGTTTTTTTCTTCTTCTCGACTTTCTCCATGACGCTCAGTAAAGTGGAGGGAAAAAAGGGGGGGGGGGGCAGTAGGGGAGAGACAGGAGTCTGTTGTGTGCCCTGTCTAATCATGGAGGTCACCTTTGCTAGCCCCGTGCCCTGCAGTGTAGTACGCTCCGGTTGAATGAAAACAGCACCGGGACATATTAAGAGTTGCTGTAACTCGCTGGCAATTATCTGCAGACCCTTTGTCATCGCCTTAAATTTCTAGGCGATTTGAAACAAATATTTCACAGGAGCTCCCATGTGGTCACAGCCTAAATCAGGGACGAGAGACGCCTATTTGATACACACCAGCCACTGAGTAGCCGCTGCTCAATCAACTGTGGAAAGAATTGGTCTAAACTTTCAAACTCGGTATAAATAAAGGCGTTAAAATGTGATGACTGAGTTTTAAAAATGAAATATTTCATGATTGTTCAAACTGAAACGTATCCATTAGCAATACGCCAAAGACTGAGGAAGGAATAAAAACATGTCAATTACAGGGAGAAAAACAGTGTTATAGTGTTGTGTAGAACCTGCCTTGTTATTTGCATGTGAGGCGTGGACAAGACAAAGTGAACAATAAAATAAAAACTTGTAGCGGAGAAATGGCTTTTGAGGAGAATAAAGAATGTCATGGGATGGTGTTTTTTTTTTTTTTTTTCACGAAGCAGTCCTCCTTGAGACAGATGAATGACATAAAATGATTAGGACAAAAAAGACTAGAAAAAAAGCCGTGTTTTTGGACATGCTAAAAATAAAAGCACTCCAGAACTTAGTTACTACTGAAAAGACTGGTTGGAGGGAAGTAAGAGCAAAGTACAAACATAAATGTTTGGATTGTGTGGCCGTGGAGCTAGACCACTGACCTGAGCCGTGATTCTGGTGATCGTGTGAGACAGTGAGACATGACCGACCACACTTGCAGACAAGGCAAATGGTGGTGAAGAGGTAATTGAATGAGACGACTCAACAAATATTTCGTGATCTAGTTTGACCATTCGGTTGAGTTAGCCCTCCCCCCTTCCCCCGGCTATCGTGGATCTTTCTCAAACGGCGATATATAGCCTGTCACATGGGCTGCTTAAAACAGGTAGAAATAGAAAACATCTGGAGGGAGGACTTCAAACAGTGAGACGAACTCCAGATGTCATTTCACAGACGAGAGGTAAATTGTCTTCAGATCTCTGGGTCTATTTCCAGGTATTGATGTTCTTCTGTGCCTTCGATGGCATCCTGCACGTTCCGTTCGGTCTGGCGTGTTTCTTTTTTTTTTTTTTAGGTTGTGGAACTGAATTTAATGCATAATTTATCTGTTTAAGGACACAAAGTCATCGATTTGGCATACATACCCCAGTCTCAATTAAAACACTTCGCCGAGTGTATATAAATCAGACCGTAAATGTAACAGAGTACTGCTGACAGCTTCACAGCTTCTTCTTCTTCTTCTTCTTCTTCTTCTTCTTCTTCTTCTTCTTCTTCTTCTTCTTCTTCTTCTTTTTCTTTTTCTTCTTCTTCTTCTTCTTCTTCTTCTTCTTCTTCTTCTTCTTCTTCTTCTTCTTCTTCTTCTTCTTCTTCTTCTTCTTCTTCTTCTTTCTTCTTCTTCTTCTTCTTCTTCTACTGCAAGTGTGCCTCTTTTTATGTTTAAACAATAAGCCTGTGTATAAGACTTGTTAATTATTGCATAAGTTTGCAGCTAAGATTTTCTGCAGCGTGCGGTTACTAGCCTGAACCAATTTAGTGGCATTTTACGACATGTATGATGGGTTACAGTATTATTATTCTCTGCCTTCCTTGTTGAGCTCGGAGTCACACCGCCAACAGTCAGACAAAAGAAGATACACAGATCATAAATGTAAATCAGTCCCTTCTTTCATTTTCAACTTATAAAGATTATGCTTTTTTTTTAACTCCAACATTCTAACAACATGAAATGCCTTACAAGAAATGCCTTAGTAGAGCTGCAAGAGTTTCAAGGAAAGGCAGAAAACAAAATCACGAAATCAGACGAATGCTAGGAATAAAGCCAGTCTTACAGGTCATCAAAGAACAACAAATGAAGTGGTTTGGACACCTAACAAGAATGCTCTGGTACTATCTGCCACAGCGAGGCACACTAAAACGTTACAACGGGTATAGAGCGAGTGGAAGACCTCGGAAAATATGGAGTGATGGCATTAGGAACAGCCTTACAGAAATGAACATCAGTCTCAATAGTGCTCTTGACAGTTCATAAACGAATGTTAGATCCCCCCTCCCCCCGAGACTTCCCTGGGATACAAGGTGGAAGAGGAGGAGAAGGAGGAGGAGAAGAAGAAGAAGAAGAAGAAGAAGAAGAAGAAGAAGAAGAAGAAGAAGAAGAAGAAGAAGAAGAAGAAGAAGAAGAAGAAGAAGAAGAAGAAGAAGAAGAAAAGAAAAAGAAGAAGAAGAAGAAGAAGAAGAAGAAGAAGAAGAAGAAGAAGAAGAAGAAGAAGAAGAAGAAGAAGAAGAAGAAGAAGTAGAAAGGAAGGAAGAAGAAGAAAAACTTTCTAACAACAAACAGGATGACAAATGTCCCTACAAACCATCTGTCGTGGAAGTGTCAGCGGATTTTGTAATTTATCGAGCAGACGCCAATATTTAAGACAGTTTCTGTGGCTGGTTATCAGTGTCAGTAAAACATTGTGCCGTGTTTCAATTCGATCTTGTTCCCTCGACAATTTCTGGTTACATTTTTAGGGATACCCATTGATGGAGACTGTGCCGGGTTATTCATTTTAAGATCAGTTAATTTAGCTGTCCGTCTGCCTGCCTGTTTCTACGCAGTTGCCCAATACCTCGCTACATACTTATCATTTCTCCGCGTGTGTTCTAGGGCGCAATGGGGGGTTAGGTGGGGGAGGGGGGGGGGTGAGTAGACGTATCCAATCCTAACAGAATTTCGTAAAAGTCGACTAATTAATGGCGTTTCCTTCGAATCGAAGTGCATCTGCCTGAGAGACGAGAAACCAACAGCCTGCATACAGAGATGCTAGGTCTCTGGAATAAGACTAATCCAGAAGTGGACGAACAACCAGAACTCTCCGCCGGAGTTTACAGCCAGTGAACTCTAAGAAGAGGAAGACGAATCTTCATCCCTTAAACTGTATCATCATCATTATCATCATCATCATTATCATCATCATTATCATCATAGTTATCATCATAATTAATATCATCGTCATTTTCATGATCATTATCATCATCATCATCATCATTATCATCACAGTTATCATAATTATCATAATTATCAACATCATCATTATCACCATCATTATCACCATCATTATCACCATCATTATCACCATCATTATCACCCTCATTCTCATCATCATCATCATCATCATGTGCTATTGTTAGATGCCTTAAGCGTTCATATTTACTCACAAATCTTGATAACCTGTCTTCATGATCATTATGTTCACAATATTCAGCCATGCCCCATTTTAGATCCCTCAGTGTGTCATCTCACTCATTCAGTCTCTGTCTGGCTACTCTCGAATCCTATATGAGTGTGCATGTATGAGAATTTAAGAGAATGTTTACGTGAGTGTGTGTGTTTGAGTGTGTAAGATTGTGTACACATGATGTGTGTATGCATTATTCCATAATCTATATTTCTTTATTACATCCATAATACGCATTATTGATAACAGGCATTGGTACTCTGAAAAATGAGTGCTTAGAAGGGCCAAATGTCAGACGGGCCTGTGTGCCCAATTTGTAACCCTTTGAAAATAAAGTTCGTTCGTTTGTTTGTTCTTTCCGACCCTCACAACGCTTTTGCCTTTACTTGCTATGATATCTCATATCTCATGTAACAATAGGTCGATCTTAGAGGTAAACTTTACAAAATCCGCTTGTCAGGGCAGGCAAGCGACTAGCAACTGAGCCACCGCTGCACTCGTCAACCGAGCAACGCAGTCGAGAAATGAACCCACGACCTTCATGGGGCGAGGCAGACGGCTTGACGACCTCGTCACGAAGACCCCAACATGAAATAGTATGAAACGTAACAAAAAATTGTAAGGAGAATTCCTAATAATTGTTTAACAGCGTTTTTTAGCCCACTTTCATCCTCGTGGAATGGGCTGGGGGTTGGGGGTGGTTGACCCCCAATTTTGAGTGGGGTCTCAAATGGCCACCCTCTCCCATTTCTTTAAGATGGTGAGCTTAGCACTCTCTGTTTTTTCTTTGTATCGTAACGCCTGTACTCAAATTTATTTCCATTTGAAAAAAAAAGAGCGGACAATGACGTGTTGCATAGAGGGCATTTTATTCATTATGCATAACTAGTACAGCGGCCCAATGACAAAAGCTGATCTCCGCTACGGTAATACTTCACTGCACACGTCAAACGTGAGATCCACGTCCTGATATTCATCAGATCCAAAGATCTACATCTTCCCAGGAACTCCCCACTTGTGAGAGATTATGTTCTGCAGCCTCTTTGTGTCCAAGTTTGTCTAGTCTTGTGTTCTCATGGGACCAAGAAATGAATGAATAAAATATGAATGATTTAAGCGGTAATACGCCGAACGCTGTACCGGACAGTCTACAGACAGGAGGCTATTACTGGTCAACCAGTGGACAACGGGCATCTGAGATGAGTTAATCTTAGTCTATGGTTAAATTCTATTGTCTTGTACTCCTTATGATATTGATGTAAAATTCAAGAGGTGTTTTATTTCCAGCGCAAAGAGTCGATGTTTACAGTAAATGTTTATTGTTGTCTATTCTTCTTCTTCTTCTTCTTTGCGTTCACCAGCTGTAGACTCTGATGGAACGTTCTGGTTGTTCGTCTACTTCTGGACTGCAGTCCTTTTTTCAGAACCTGAATGTTGCGTGTGCTTCTGTTTGACAGATCTGGCACATTTATGTGCAGACTGTTGGTTCCTTTCCTCCCAGGCAGATGCACTCCGACTTCGAAGGAAATACTGCATTGTGATTTCAATGTTAATTTCAGTTTTCGGAGAGTAACAAGTTGATTTTTTTAAAATCTCACTTCTAATGACATCTACATCAAAGTCGTCAATCTTCCTTCCTTTGCTAGACATGAGCGTACTTTGTGTCCTGCCTAATCCAGCGGTTAAATGATGCTCTATCCAGACCAAGCGCCAATCGTGTTCGTTTCTCTGGGGCATGAATATCACAATATAAATGACCCATCTTAGATTCCCTGAGAAAGTGCTGGTACACTAAAACGGTAACCTGCATACTTAAAAATTTGCATCTCAAATTCATGTTGAACTTGATGTCTATGTCAGGTTTTCTAAGCTAGCTTTATGATACAATAACTCAACACTCATTTGTGAATGCGCCTATTATTAAACAACATTGACGGACGTCTTATTTTGGCTTAAGATCATTAACAGAGCAACTTTGCGCCAGAAAACCATAAAATCGCCTAGGTTTTCTTTGACTCCTTGTTAAACCAGTCATAATGTGCATTACTTCCTGAAACTAATAAACGTAAACTCTCCAAAAGTCTACCGTGACAGTTTCACGATACAAATAAATATCGTAAATAAGAAGAAAAAAAAAAATACGTATATTCTTCTTTAGTGAAAAAAAAAAAAACTATATTTTCTAAACGTCATGGGTGCATGCAAAAAATCATTGCGATCTCACAGGCGGTGCTCGAGAAAATGCCGTGCATGAGTGTTTATTTATTGTTAAACAAACTACAATCCTTTTGCTCTGCGGGTTCCATTGTAAGCATATTCTAGTTATATTGTTATCATTGAGTTTCCTAAGGATGTATCCTTTTTCAGAACCATCGTCTCTGCATCATCCAAAAATGCTCCGCGGCTGGTTTACCTGTCTGCACAATCTCCACCTGTCTGATTCTATCATATCATTTTAGTGCTTTTCCTGGCAACATTTTTTTTTTTACTTCTAAACAGCAATTGTTAAAGTCGTTCTTCATTCAACTTATCTACACCAATGTAAAGCTTTGGCATCAGGGTTAAATAGTCTAAGTCTTATCTTGAGGTTTTTTTTTTTTTTTTTTCAATGTCTATAACTTTCCAAGTGCCACGACGGCTTCTGTTTTCTAGGCAGCCAATAAATGGGGGCCGTCTCCACAATTAAGGTTGGCTGCAAGGGATCTTCAGCACACTCTTGTATAAATATATCATGCGTTATCGATGATGCTATTGTGGTCTGAAAGATGAGCGCTCGGAAGGACTGAATCTAAGACCGGCCTGCGTGCCCAATTTATAACCCTCTGACAATAAAGTTCGTTAGTTCGTTCCTTCGTTCTCTCTACATTCTGGATGTACATTCTTTCATACTGCTGTTTGTCCATCTCTTGATATTATCCTCCCTCTTGTACCACTGTTGACTTATTGCTAGCTTACCTGAGAAGTTCTTTCCAGCATGATTTGAGTGTTATGTCGTTTAAGAAGGCTGAAACGATTTACTTGTATCGTTTGTATTTCCTCCAGCAGCTATCTTTTACTTCCCAATCTCTTCAGAACTTCAGTATTTTACTGTTCTTTAACGTCCATGAAATACGACCTATTCTTTTATATCTGCACTTCACCAGCCACTCGGTTTGACTTCTAATTTCGTGTTTATTATCCATATTTGTGCCCCATAACAGTAGAGCTGAGTATACATAACAGTAGAGTGAAGTATACATAAGACTTGAGTATATATCTCGACGTCAGTTTTTACGCAGAGATAATAATTCCCAGCTGGTGTGTTGCCTATCTGTTTCAGACAAGAAGTTCTTGAGATTCTGATTACCAACTCAACCTACAACCCGCGGATCTCACCAGACTAC
This sequence comes from Candidula unifasciata, assembly GCA_905116865.2. NCBI lineage: Eukaryota > Metazoa > Mollusca > Gastropoda > Stylommatophora > Geomitridae > Candidula > Candidula unifasciata. The sequence goes on along the minus strand of CAJHNH020006190.1, from coordinate 258,289 downwards.
GAGCTGGGTAAGTGACTGTGAGAGAGGCTGCTTTCAACGAATGGCTTCTTATCAAGAGAGTAGGAGACTGTGAGAATGTATCCCTTCCGTTTCCCCCCCCCCTTTTCCACCCCCCCCCCCCCCCCCCCCCCCCCCAAAAAAAAGAAATCGTCCCTCTGACAAAGATAATATTTTGAGGGAGACCAAGAAGGAAATGATGGAATTGGAAGAACAGAATAAACTTATCTTGTCAATATCCTGAGAATGGAAGCAGGGGAGTGTAATGTTTACAGTAATGAATGAATAGAAAGAAAGAGGTGGAGAAATGTTGAGATGAAAATATTTTGCACTTTCCTTATAGCAATACCGGAAAAACAGTAGCACTAGAAAAGGAGGAAAGTGAACAAAATATGGTGACCTACTTCAGTTGTCAAATCAGGTGAAGAAGTCAATACTCTGCTGGTCTTAAGATTTAACTCTTGTTACTGGACAGGCAGTTTACGATCTGTCGGGGCATCACGTGACCTGATTAAAACCGTTTTCGCACGATGTCATTTATCATTGTCAGAGCAACAGGCCAGGTTTTAAAACACAATCATCAGACTCAACCGATCCAAAGCAAACCATGTGTTCCTTTTTTAAACAAATGTTTTCATGTAACGTTTCTGTGTGTGAAATTAGTCGTTTAGAGCGTTGCAGAATATGGACTGTCTTAGGCCTGAGAATTTAGGTCCGCACATCCAATGCTGCGGCAAGGACTGTGAAGGATTGTATTTCAATTTATATCTCAGAGAGAAAAAGGAGATAGCATCAGCTGACGGGATGTGAAATCTAGATCCTCTAAATGAGAGCCAAGAAAATGAACCATTTCACCAGCTGCTACTGAACACATGATATGGAATTAGTTACTAGTTAGTTGCGTAATCGTGTTTTTCTCCCAGTGATGACAGACATTTCTAGTGTTATCGTCATCATCATCATTATCCTCTACATTATCATAATCATTATCATCTACATCATCATCGCCATCCCACTGCGTCCTTTATACAGAGGGGTGACATTCTACTCCTCCGTGTGGCTCTATCCTGTGGTCGTACTTTGTTTTGTATCACTTGTTCATTCGCTACTGTCAGTCAATCCACAAAAGAAGGACAGTGCAGCTATAAGAATGCAATCACATATGACATAATAGACGATTAGAAAGCTTTCGTCAGCACACAGAAACAAATTGCCAATGACAGAGATACATTTTCAAACTACACAAAAAAGTTATTAAATGTATCACTTAGCTTTAAAAAGTGACTCCTGGAGACTTGAAAACCCTGGATCACAATATTAAACTGTTTTATCGTAATTTTTACTTGTTGGTGGCACCATTATCCGTTAGTTTTTCTACACTTGCGTGATATAATCAATGTGGCCAGGTGCTCTCTCCACAGTGAATAAATATATGACAAACAAGCTGGCTATCTTTAACATCTTTTGTACTGCCCCATATCCATAGAGGCATCGATCTGTAAATGTAGAGCAATCTGGCATCCACCACTGACCTCACAAAACAGAGGTCATCATCTTATGTTTCCTGCCCACACAGGATCATGTGTATAGATACAGTTGCAATAACTAGTTAGTTATGCAGGATTATGCGTCTGTCCCCTGTCACTTCTCTTGTATGTTGTGCCAGACTGGTTGCTGGCTCAATTTTTTCTTCTTCTTCTGGCATCCATATCTCTTCCTTCCAATATCCACGTCTCCTTCCTCCAGAATCCATATCTCTTTCCTTCACTATCTATATCTCCTTCCTTCACTATCCATATCTCCTTTTCCTAATATCCATATCTCCTTCCTTCACTATCGATATCTCCTTTTCCTAATATCCATATCTCCTTCCTCCAATATCCATGTCTCACACTTCTTTAGCCTCATTTCTGCTTATATTCACATTCATTAAACAGTCGCTTCAAGATGTCTATGCTATTTCAGATCATGCAACAACGGTCTATGTCCAGATATATGTGCTCAGCATTGACACCGTCAACGAGCAGTCAATGGTAAGTAGTTATATCGTTCTCTCATAGACACTGTCAAGATCAGTCAATGGTAAGTAGTTATATCGTTCTCTCATAGACACTGTCAAGATCAGTCAATGGTAAGTAGTTATATCGTTCTCTCATAGACACTAAAAACGAGCAGTCATCGGTAAGTAGTTATATCGTTCTCTCATGGACACTAAAAACGAGCTGTCAATGGTAAGTAGTTATATCGTTCTCTCATGGACACTAAAAACGAGCTGTCAATGGTAAGTAGTTATATCGTTCTCTCATGGACACTAAAAACGAGCTGTCAATGGTAAGTAGTTATATCGTTCTCTCATGGACACTGAAAACGAGCTGTCAACGGTAAGTAGTTATATCGTTCTCTCATAGACACTGACCAATAAATCGTTTATGTTCATTTAGTCTATACAAAGCACAGTTGCTTATCCTTTACTGGACATTGCAGAACCAACCCCAGCACTTTTCGGTTGTTGTGGTTTTTCTAGGCAAAGTTACGTCCAGTAGTTTGCCATTGCACCTGGACGGTCGGCTCTCGGTACCACGGTCGAAACCATCGCAAGACAAACCGTCCGCAGCAGAAATCGAACCGGGCACCACGGCATTACGAAGCGCGCTCGCAACGCCTAAGCCACAGACGCGGACACAGAGAGCACATCAAAACAAAATGTTGTCAGGACCTACAAGCCGCCTACTTTATGTTTTGCAAATTCAAATTACGGTCATCATTTTCCTCAGCCCATCGCCTAGAAAGTGCAAATCCGCAACCGTCAAGTTTCAAGACGGCCGGTACCGTTTGAAACCAGTATTACAGCTAAACAATTTACACAGATAGGTCAGAAATTCGGAAATAATGAAATGAAACAAGAAAAGAGGACATAGATAATTAACTGAAGAGACAGAGACAGAGAAAAAGAGAGAGAGAGAGAGAGAGAGAGAGAGAGAGAGAGAGACAGAGAGTGGGGGCAGACAGACAGAAACAGAGAGAGAGAGAGAGAAAAGATGGGGAGAGAGAAGGGCAGATGGAGAGAGAGAGAGAGAGAGAGAGAGAGAGAGACAGAGAGAGAGACAAGAGAATAATCTAGTGCGTCACATCTTTGAATCTTGGGCGTCCGCTTCAATCTAAGAGCTTAGTAAATTATAATCTCAGTATCTGATAGAGGATTTGAACAGCGCAAATGTTTGGTAGTGACATCATGGTGACCTCTAATGTCTAGTCAGTGACACGGTGACCTCTAATGTCTAGTCAGTGACATCACGGTAGCCTCTAATGTCTAGTCAGTGACATCACTGTGACCTCTAATGTTTTGTCAGTGACATCATGGTGGCCTCTAATGTCTAGTCAGTGACATCATGGTGGCCTCTAATGTCTAGTCAGTGACATCACGGTGACCTCTAATGTCTAGTCAGTGACATCACGGTGACCTCTAATGTTAAGGTAGTGACATCACGGTGGCCTCTAATGTCTAGTCAGTGACATCATGGTGACCTCTAATGTCTAGTCAGTGACATCACGGTGACCTCTAATGTTAAGGTAGTGACATCACGGTGGCCTCTAATGTCTAGTCAGTGACATCATGGTGACCTCTAATGTCTAGTCAGTGACATCACGGTGACCTCTAATATTAAGGTAGTGACATCACGGTGGCCTCTAATGTCTAGTCAGTGACATCATGGTGACCTCTAATGTCTAGTCAGTGACATCATGGTGACCTCTAATGTTAAGGCAGTGACATTATGGTGGCCTCTTATGTCTAGTCAGTGACATCATGGTGACCTCTAATGTCTAGTCAGTGACATCACGGTGACCTCTAATGTTTTGTCAGTGACATCACCATTTTTCCTTGAACAAATGACTTATCCTCAGCATGGGTAAACTATTTTGCATTTCTCGTTGAAGTATCGTCTTCGGTTGGTGATGCTGTATTTTGTCTACCCAGGACTACTCGATGAACATCTATCTACGGCAGCGATGGGTGGACCCGAGGTTGAGCTTCAGCAACTATTCCAAAGCCAACATGATGGAGCTCGACGCCAAGATTATGTCTCAAGTCTGGGTACCCGATACCTTCTTCAGGTAGTCGATTTCCTCTATCATCATTATCATCAAGCTAATTCTCACCATCCTCATTATTATCATTACTCTTATCAACCATCATTATCTTACTTTTCATCCTCCTGATATTATCATTCTCACTTCATCGTCATCATCATCATCAGTACCTTCTCTTCATCGTCAGGGCCGAAAGGCGTAGATATTAGTCTAGCTGTAAACCACAAAACAGAGAGCCAACCATCTATTTTATATCCAACATAGTAGAACAAGGAGAAGAGAAAGAAAAAGAATATATATATATATATTCCACTATTGCATTCTGTAAGAATAACATCTCAGGGATGAGAATCAAACAGGTACCAATTCCTTGTAGCACAATGATATAGGGGCGCCACAAAACGGTGAGCAAATAACCTTTGGTGCAGTCTGGGTGTCTTCAGGCTTAGACCGTGAAAACCAAACAAGAGACACTCTAGGGACTGTAATTCGAGGGAATATTTTGTTTCAGGAATGAGAAAAAAGGAGAGTTCCACATCGTTACTGTGCCTAACAGATTGATGCACCTCTACAGGGATGGAACCATTTACTACAGCATGAGGTAAACAGGCTCAGTCTCTCGTCTACTGGCTACAGTAATTTCTTTCCTTTTTTAAATTTTATTTTTTTAATTAATTTTACAAATAACTGGTTAACACTGGACTCCTGACTCTTTCATAAGTGCTCAGTCTCTGTCAGCAGATACTGAATTAGATCAAAGAGGTGGCACACGTAATATAATCTCAGCGACGCAAGTGGCGCAAATAAACCTGACCACAAATATAACTAGAGACTGTTGGTAGCTTCGCTTCCAACAGCAGCAGGACGGAACGGAACGGAAGCGGATACTGAACATTAAAAAGTCAACAGGAAACGCTTACACCACAGAACAAACCTGATCAGCTCATGGAAACCTCTCATACAAAGTATACCTATTCCCACCCCAGCTGCCAGTGCCACACTAACAGCTGTGTAAGTAAAAACATTCACGTGATTAGCAATTTGTCACAAGGAGTTATGCAACAGTAAGGTCACACACACTTAAGGCATGCACATATGTGCTGTGTCTCCTTGAAGAATCCTAAGGGAAAGTAGCCTGAAGGTAAAGGCCACCTTTATACCTTCTGATGTGTACTGGGTATATGGTGCTATTTACATACTTGAGACTTTACATCAACTCGCACAGTGTGTGATGCCATCTATAGAAAGCTTGCTGTGTTTGCTTTCCATGAATTTTCCGGGCAGACATTTTAAGTCGTACCGATCCGGGAGATGTAGATTCAAATTCATGACAACTGTGATGTCAGTCATTCATGCAAGTCACCGCGCATTTGCGGTTTCTCGTGTCGCAAACGTGCATGCTCATATTTTCAGCGACCAGTAGATTGTGTACTCATCCATCACGTTTATGTGTGTGTGTGTTTGTTTGTTTATGTTTTACAACCTAGTGTGTGTCTGCGTTGTGTGTGTTGTTGTTGTTGTTGTTGCATGTATAGTTGAGAGTATGCTTTTAGCATCACCTTTTTTTTTTTTTTGCATTCACACTATGAATGTTGATTTGTGAACATAATATGCTTGATATGAAAATACTATTCTCGTATGAAAGATAAGTGTTTGAAAGGGGCGAATGTAAGACAGGCCTGCGTGCCCGATTTGGGAGTAAAGCTCCTTTCATTCGTTCGTTTTTTCTACTATGCATTATGATTGAAAATAATTTGAAGGGTCGACTATCAACGCTGATTTATTTTTTAGAAAGTTGTAACCATGACCTTTCAAGAGATTCCTACCATGTTTATCTATTTTGTCTCTTATTTTACACGACTGCTAAATTAGAATTCAAATTTTCTCGAAAACACGAAAGATGTTTGCTCATTCAATGCACGTGTGATTGCAGATTATCCATGCTGCTGTCGTGTCACATGAGGTTGCAGAAATACCCTCTGGACATCCAGTCTTGTCCGATCAAACTGGCCAGTTGTAAGTCCTAAAGCCTCTTTCTGTCAGGTCTATTTATGTGTTGAAAGTTTGAAGGTTTGTAGTTAATGTCGAGATTCGACTTTTTTGCTCTGGATTTTGTCGCACATGGCTTAGTATCTCTCAGTATGTATGATGTCTGTATGTATGTGTGTCTGTCTGTATGTATGTGTGTCTGTCTGTCTGTCTGTCTGTCTGTCTGTCTGTCTGTCTGTCTGTCTGTCTGTCTGTCTGTCTGGCTGTCTGTCTGTTTGTCTGTCTGTCTGTCTGTCTGTCTGTCTGTCTGTCTGTCTGTCTGTCTGTACGTACGTACGTATGTATGTATGTATGTATGTATGTGGGTGCCCCAGAGGTTTATGTATAATTCATGAGAGATTATTCTTTAGGTATTGAATGGTAGTCAAACATGGGTATTGACTGATAGTCACATATAGGTATTGATTGAAAGTCAAACATGGGTATTGATTGATAGCCACACATAGGTATTGATTGATAATCAAACATAGGTATTGATTGATAGTCAAACATGGGTATTGACTGATAGTCAAACATGGGTATTGATTGATAGTCACATATAGGTATTGATTGAAAGTCAAACATGGGTATTGATTGATAGCCACACATAGGTATTGATTGATAGTCAAACATAGGTATTGATTGATAGTCACACATAGGTATTGATTGATAGTCAAACATGGGTATTGATTGATAGTCACACATAAGTATTGATGGATAGTCACACATAGGTATTGATTGATAGTCAAACATAGGTATTGATTGATAGTCAATTATGGGTAATAACTGATAGTCACACATAGGTATTGATTGATAGTAAAACATGGGTATTGATTGAAAGTCACACATAGGTATTGATTGATAGCCAAACATGGGTATTGATTGATAGTTACATATGGGTATTCCCTGGTCAAACACTTAGGTAAATAAGCAGAGACTGGAGGAAACATTAAACAACACAAATATTGAAAGATATGTTAGCAACACTGAGATTTAAACCTTATTCCTTCAGACAAAGATCATGCCTGGGGTCATTCAGGCATATTGAAGAAGGAATAGGCAGATAGGCTGACCGGACAATCTCCAATTAGGGGTGTACTGTAACTGCTCAAAACAGAGGTGATCTCTCGACTGTGGGATGAGCTAACAAGTAAAATGTGAGACACGGAAAACCCGCATCTAGTGGGAACCATGCCGCGGGGAGTGTGTGCGGGCTGTCAGCGACACTGGAGACTCGGGCGGAAAGTTACGACCAGTAGATGACCACCTGACCACGGGTACTATTATTTTGAGACTCTTCGCTGGCTGTTGGAGGGGTTTAGGGGTTGGGAGACGGAACTAATACAGGTTCGTCCTGAATACTGTATTGTCCATTCTTTACCCAGAAGAACACAGAACCCAGTATGAATATACTGTCTCTCTGTGACGAATAATGTGGGGATCGAAAAGCTACAACAACCGTGATCCCAATCATGCTGAACTTACTTTTCGTGAGTGAACAATTCTGGACAGAATATAAACATCCAAAAAAAAAACATCAACACGGAGCTATGATGACGGTGTTGGGGATGATGTTGATGATAGTTTAAAAAACTTGTTAATTATTTAGTTAACGATGATGATGCCAATTATGATGTTTACTGTGATGATGAAAAAACATTGATCGTAATTATTAAGAGGATAATAATGATGGTGGTGGTGATGATGATGATGATGGTGATCTTGGTGGTGACGGTGATGATGTTTGTCAACTGCCCACAGACGGTTACACCACAGAAAACATCGTCTACCGATGGCTGGAGCGTAAACCTATCGACTTTGTGGAGAACTTGCAGCTGTCCCAGTACACGCTGGTCTCTCACACACTCTCCAACTGTACCAAGACATACAAGGAAAGTCAGTAACCAAAACAGTTATCATGTTCATAGAAACTTATTGTTAGATCAATACTTTTTTTTCTCTTCTCCTCCCCCTTCTATATCTCTCTGTCTCTCTTGCTCTCCCTCTCTTTCTCGTTCTAATGCAACGACATAGACAAAGATAGTGAAGAAACAGAACTATCGAAATATTAATTGACAAGGCAACATTCTGTAGCTCATGAAAATAAAAGCAAGTTAGCATACATTAGATCTGACGCAGGTCAAAGAATATGTAATCATAAGAGTCAGTCACTACTGCTAAATGAGTTTGCATCATGGAGAACCAATAAACATTGACTTATAACTGTACATGTCCACTTACTGGAGCCAGTGCAGAAGAATAAGAAGAATTAATTAGTATCTTCTTCCTTGTCTTCTTTGCGTTCACCAGTTGTAAACTCCCACCGAAAGTATTGGTCGTTCTTCCATTTCTTTTCTTTGGTCTTGTTCTTGAACTTTAGCCTTGCGTGCACATCCACTTTACAGATCTAGGCTTATTTTGTGCAGACCGCTGGTTCCTCACCTCTCAGGCAGACACCGACTTTAAGGAAACTCCCCCAATGGGTCGCAGTATACGACATGCTTGTTAGAGAGATACTGGGTCTATTCCCCCCTCCGTCCCCCAAATGGGGCTGAGGAACCCACACTGAAAAAATTGTATGTAAGACAAGACTTCAATTATATTTTTTCCCTTTCGCAATCTCGAAATCAGATCCCAGATCCATTAAATATACTTGATGAGACATCGCAACAAATCAGTCCTAATATTCATCGGTAAAAACACAGGTAGTGGGAAAAGAAACACAAACAGGCAAACAATAGACCCGTCTTCCTTAGAGGAAACTCCTGGTCATGATCTGGAGGTCAAGAATGAACCATTTTCCAATCCTTGAGGCATATTGGGCATTTCATGCTAGACCCATATTGTATAGACCAACCGACACCGGGTGTCTGATGTAGTCAACATAACGGCAGATGCCTTTTATTTCCTAGAAGGGTGATGTAGTCAACATAACGACAGATGCCTTTATTTCCGAGAAGACTGATGTAGTCAACATAACGACAGATGCCTTTTATTTCCGAAAAGAGTGATGAGGTCAACATAACGACAGATGCTTTTTATTTCCTAGAAGAGTGATGTAGTCAACATAACGGCAGATTCCTTTATTTCCTTGAAGGCTGATGTAGTCACCATAACGGCAGATAACTTTATTTCCTAGAAGACTGATGTAGTCACCATAACGGCAGATGCCTTTATTTCCTAGAAGAGTGATGTAGTCAACATAGCGACAGATGCCTTTATTTCCTAGAAGGCTGATGTAGTCAACATAACGACAGATGCCTTTATTTATTAGAAGAGTGATATAGTCAACATAACGACAGATGCCTTTTTTTCCTAGAAGACTGATGTAGTCAACATAACGACAGATGCCTTTTATTTCCTAGAAGACTGATGTAGTCAACATAACGACAGACGCCTTTTATTTCCTAGAAGGGGGTTGTAGTCAACATAACGACAGATGCCTTTTACTTCCTAGAAGGAGGTTGTAGTCAACATAACGACAGATGCCTTTATTTCCTAGAAGGGGGTTGTAGTCAACATAACGACAGATGCCTTTTACTTCCTAGAAGGAGGTTGTAGTCAACATAACGGCAGATGCCTTTATTTCCTAGAAGGGGGTTGTAGTCAACATAACGACAGATGCCTTTATTTCCTAGAAGGGGGTTGTAGTCAACATAACGGCAGATGCCTTTTATTTCCTAGAAGGCTGATGTAGTCAACATAAAGGCAGATGCCTTTTATTTCCTAGAAGGCTTATGTAGTCAACATAACGGCAGATGCCTTTATTTCCTAGAAGGGTGATGTAGTCAACATAACGACAGATGCCTTTTATTTCCTAGAAGGGGGTTGTAGTCAACATAAGGGCAGATGCCTTTTATTTCCTAGAAGGGGGTTGTAGTCATCATAACGACAGATTCCTTTATTTCCTAGAAGGGTGATGTAGTCAACATAACGGCAGATGCCTTTTATTTCCTAGAAGGGGGTTGTAGTCAACATAACGACAGATTCCTTTATTTCCTAGAAGGGTGATGTAGTCAACATAACGACAGATGCCTTTATTTCCTAGAAGGGTGATGTAGTCAACATAACGGCAGATGCCTTTTATTTCCTGGAAGAGGGTTGTAGTCAACATAACGGCAGATGCCTTTTATTTCCTAGAAGGCTGTTGTAGTCAACATAAAGGCAGATGCCTTTTATTTCCTAGAAGGCTGATGTAGTCAACATAACAGCAGATGCCTTTATTTCCTAGAAGGGTGATGTAGTCAACATAACGACAGATGCCTTTTATTTCCTAGAAGGGGGTTGTAGTCAACATAACGGCAGATGCCTTTTATTTCCTAGAAGACTGATGTAGTCAACATAACGACAGACGCCTTTTATTTCCTAGAAGCGTGATATAGTCAACATAACGACAGATGCCTTTTATTTCCTAGAAGACTGATGTAGTCAACATAACGGCAGATGCCTTTATTTCCTAGAAGACTGATGTAGTCAAAATAACGACAGATGCCTTTATTTATTAGAAGAGTGATATAGTCAACATAACGACAGATGCCTTTATTTATTAGAAGAGTGATATAGTCAACATAACGACAGATGCCTTTATTTATTAGAAGAGTGATATAGTCAACATAACGACAGATGCCTTTATTTATTAGAAGAGTGATATAGTCAACATAACGACAGATGCCTTTATTTCCTAGAAGGCTGATGTAGTCAACATAACGGCAGATGCCTTTATTTCCTAGAAGGGTGATATAGTCAACATAGCGGCAGATGCCTTTATTTCCTAAAAGTGTGATGTAGTCAACATAACAGCAGATGCCTTTATTTCCTAGAAGGGGGTTGTAGACAATGTAACGGCAGATGCCTTTATTTCCTAGAAGGGGGTTGTAGTCAACATAACGGCAGATGCCTTTATTTCCTAGATGGGTGATGTAGTCAACATAGCGTCAGATGCCTTTATTTCCTAGAAGGGTGATGTAGTCAACATAACGGCAGATGCCTTTATTTCCTAGAAGAGTGATGAGGTCAACATAACGACAGATGCCTTTATTTCCTAGAAGGGGGTTGTAGTCAACATAACGACAGATGCCTTTATTTCCTAGAAGGGTGATGTAGTCAACATAACGACAGATGCCTTTATTTCCTAGAAGGCTGATGTTGTCAACATAACGGCAGATGCCTTTATTTCCTAGAAGGGGGTTGCAGTCAACATAACGACAGATGCCTTTATTTCCTAGAAGGGGGTTGTAGTCAACATAACGACAGATGCCTTTATTTCCTAGAAGAGTGATGAGGTCAACATAACGGCAGATGCCTTTATTTCCTAGAAGAGTGATGAGGTCAACATAACAACAGATGCCTTTATTTCCTAGAAGAGTGATGAGGTCAACATAACGACAGATGCCTTTATTTCCTAGAAGAGTGATGTAGTCAACATAACGACAGATACCTTTATTTCCTAGAAGGCTGATGTAGTCAACATAACGGCAGATGCCTTTATTTCCTAGAAGAGTGATGAGGTCAACATAACGGCAGATGCCTTTATTTCCTAGAAGGGTGATGTAGTCAACATAACGGCAGATGCCTTTTATTTCCTAGAAGGGGGTTGCAGTCAACATAACGGCAGATGCCTTTTATTTCCTAGAAGGCTGATGTAGTCAACAGAACGGCATATGCCTTTATTTCCTAGAAGGGTGATGTAGTCAACATAACGACAGATGCCTTTTATTTCATAGAAGAGTGATGTAGTCAACATAACGACAGATGCCTTTTATTTCCTAGAAGGCTGATGTAGTCAAAATAACGGCAGATGCCTTTATTTCCTAGAAGGGTGATGTAGTCAACATAACGACAGATGCCTTTTATTTCCTAGAAGAGTGATGTAGTCAACATAACGACAGATGCCTTTTATTTCCTAGAAGGGGTTTGTAGTCAACATAACAGCAGATGCCTTTATTTCCTAGAAGGGGGTTGTAGTCAACATAACGACAGATGCCTTTATTTCCTAGAAGGGGGTTGTAGTCAACATAACGACAGATGCCTTTATTTCCTAGAAGGGGGTTGTAGTCAACATAACGGCAGATGCCTTTATTTCCTAGAAGACTGATGTAGTCAACATAACGGCGGTGCCTTTATTTCCTAGAAGACTGATGTAGTCAACATAACGGCAGATGCCTTTATTTCCTAGAAGGGTGATGTAGTCAACATAACGGCAGATGCCTTTATTTCCTAGAAGGGTGATGTAGTCAACATAACGGCAGATGCCTTTATTTCCTAGAAGGGGGATGTAGTCAACATAACGGCAGATGCCCTTTATTTCCTAGAAGAGTGATGTAGTCAACATAACGGCAGATGCCTTTATTTTCTAGAAGAGTGATGTAGTCAACATAACGGCAGATGCCTTTATTTCCTAGAAGACTGATGTAGTCAACATAACGGCAGATGCCTTTATTTCCTAGAAGACTGATGAGGTCAACATAACGGCAGATGCCTTTATTTCCTAGAAGAGTGATGAGGTCAACATAACGGCAGATGCCTTTTATTTCCTAGAAGAGTGATGAGGTCAACATAACGGCAGATGCCTTTTATTTCCTAGAAGAGTGATGAGGTCAACATAACAGCAGATGCCTTTATTCCTAGAAGATGATGGTAGTCAAGACATAACCGGCAGATGCCTTTATTTCCTAGAAAGAGTGATGAGCAGTCAACATAACCGGCAGATGCCTTTTATTCCTAGGAAGAGTGATGAGGTCAACATAATCAACACACTACAACTTTTTCCCAGATGTTAAGTGTTAAGGTACAGAGATAAGACTGACCAAGCAGACTTACCTGAATGGAGATTTGCACACCAATCATCGTTGGTCGTCAGAAATTTTATCTCCAGCCAGCTTTTAGGCAACAGATAACAAGGCTTAATTGCCATATCTCCCCCTGAGGTTACATAACTCGAAGTTTCTGTCCGACGGTCTACTATGACACAGTGAGCGGAAAGTGTTGGCAGAAGAATTGACAAAGTCGGATTTTTATGTGATGCAGGGTGAAGTAGCAGAGGTGGACTTGCCTCTAGCTTGGACCAGCTTAATTGGGAAGGAGATCCTAGCGTGGGAATTTGAAAAAAAGTAAGAAAGCCCCCGATGACAGCGAAAAACTTACCCACAGGGGAGGGGGCTATGATATCCCTTTAAAAGAATGTTTTAGGCGTAATGTAGGAGGAGTTAAAAAAAATTATAAAGGGCTTTAACTCTAGGTCTGGAAATGAGATCTTTCCCGCACATGCCATCGTTTGGGTTAACCTAAACTTTAGACAGAACTTTTGGAAACTTGGTTTTTATTTTTTCCCGTTCCCACATGGGAGGGACAGAAAAGGATCATTATTGCCCACGTGAGTGAACGACCTGCGGGAAAAACAGTGAGGACGACAAACTGGGAAAAAAAGGAGGGTTTTCAAGCCGAGAACTGTCCGATGAGAAGTTTGTACAACTTTTAAAGTCATCTTAAACATCCCAACTTATAGCCTAAACAAATTTTATTTTATTTTTTGTCAATTACAAATAATCTTTTTTAGTTACAACAGAGTTAGAAATTTTTATTTGGTTTTTAAAATGTCTTTGTGATATTTGTTTACTTTAGCTAAAAATATTTCAATCACTTTTATGGGGGGCTTTTAAGTAAGCCAGGAGAGGAGACAGTCCAGGGGTTAACTGGCACCGGATTATATCCAGTGGGTGTATCCAGATTTACTTCCCTTTCCTTTTTG
>CAJHNH020006190.1:167506-235094 GCA_905116865.2 Candidula unifasciata | reverse complement strand
TTTTAAGAGTTTGTTCGCACGCGACTGCCAGTTACAATATAGGCTGGGTAGCAGTTACGAGTGTCCTAATTGAAGCTTTTTTAGAGATTAAACATGGTATACAGGGGGGTCTGCCCTGTTGGTCTGTTGACCATCCACGTTGATATTTCTGTGTATATCTCAGGACGAGAAACTTTCAGGTAGCTTCCCAATAGTTAAAAACCGACTGATCGATTCCAGAAGAAATTCACCTTCATTTCCATGACAACCAATCCTAAGAGACATATTTGAACATAAGCAACGCTTATATCGCCTGTTAAATTCACCTTATATATAAAAAATTATGTTAAATCCACTAAGCTCATATGTCAAGATTCTCAACCCGTGTTTTTTTTAACACTAAAAAGTGTCAATGATAGCAGTCAGGGATGTGTACGTCCCAATGACAGTGCCGAAAATACCAAAGAGAAATATCAACACGTCCTTGACTACAATAACCTTGGAGACTGGCGCGTCCTCCGTCACCAAGGTGATGATCTCTATGAGGGCCGGTAGGATTAGAGCCAGAAACGAGCAGGCGACGGCGCCGATAAGGGAGATCAGTAGATCGATGTGTGGGATAGCGGCAGCGAATCCAACTGGGGAGAAAGATCAATTAAGGGTATCAACCTTTGGTACTATCATCATCATCATCTTCATCATCATCATCATCATCATCATCATCATCATCATCATCATCCCGTACACTACGTCTCTTTGGGTCACCAGTTTCTGTTGACTGTCTGGTCAGCTCGCTCCACCTTTAGCGGTCATTTACGATGGACTATGGTTCTAAAGTCAAGTAAATAGTGGACCCTTTTCCAAGGCTTCAGTTATTTTGGTCATATAGGGCTAGATGTATATTTTATACATCATTCGGGACTCGGTGGGTTATGTGGTCCACAGCACACCGGCCACCTTTACTTCCCAGGACTTACCTGAATCAAGGCTGGGTCGACCTGAGAGCCAAGGTCATGTTTGAAAAAAAAATTATGGTTCTGTCAGGATCCGACGCCAGGAACTTCCTATAGCGTCTAACCACCACATAATGTCGGCTCTCCACTCTGTTGGAGGAGTGAAATATAGATGTGTCCGTGGGTATGAAGGTACTCGAGGCGAGAGACCGAGTTTCTTTCAAGCAGACCGTAGTGAGAGCGACGTTCTGCAAAAACCTGCTACAAGATGACGATGATAGGTAGGGAGCTTTGAATCTGAGGACACAGACCCGATTAGCAAGTACACTCACCACAAGCTTTAACCCCTTCTTCTGTAACGGTTTGAGCTGAAGAGCAATAGAAACTTTAGTCTGAGGGACTTCAAAAGAAAATCTATGAGGGAGAAGTAGTGAGATTTTTCATTCAGATACAAGTTTTGATAAACCATCATCTGTCTGTGATGGGCATACCAAGGAGATAACATAAGTGTGGTAAAAAATTAATGTCAGGAGATGTGAACCAGCGTCATTGCACACGGTTATAAACCATAAGTGCTCTGCCACAAGTACGGACAGCTAATAAAAAACTGTCCACCTGTGTCGCCGTCTGCACGTAACTCCGTAGTTACAGCGACGTTCCTCCATTTACCCCAGAGTGTCAACTCTCGTACCCATTTCCTAGAGGCTAAGTGAACACCGGGAACCGCCAGGTTTCGAACACCGACCGTGGGCTGCAGCGAGTCGGAGCTGGATTTAAAAGCAAGTCTCGTATCGACTGTGCTAACTGGCAAAGAAACGTATAGTGCCCTGACTGTTACTAAAAGCCTAAAAAGGGTCCCGTTAAAATCCTAGCAATTAAAGGCGGTCGGTGTAATATTGACCACACCACCCCACCCCCTTCAACCCCCCCCCCCCCCCCCTTCCCCGAGCGCCGATTGATCTATAAAATATAGGACTAGCCCTATATGCCCAGTATGCATGAAGACATGGAGAAGATCATCTGCTAACGAAGCAATAATTGTCCCAGACTTACAAGTGATGAACACAACTGTGATACGGAACACGTATTCCCCGTATGTTCTCAACCTCTCCTGTTTTATGAGGCGCGATATCCTGGGCCAAGATATCGTAATCGGGACGTAGAACTGGATGTTGTAGGTAATCAGGATCGCAATGGCAAATATCAGCCTCACTGACACATACAATCTGCGGGTGAGAAAATATCGAATTTGTTACACTCGAGAAGCACATAGAATATTACCTGTGAAAACTAAACAATGAAGAATACCTTCTTCTTGTTCTCGTTCACAGGCTGTAACTCCGAGTGGAAAGTTCTGGTTGTTCGTCCACCTTCAGACTTTAGACTTCTTCCAGAACCTGGGTGTTGTGTGGACATCCTTTTTACAGATCAGATTTATTTGTATGCATACTGTTGGTTCCTTGTCTCTCAAGCAGATGCACTCCGACTTCGAAGGAAACCATCTAAGACATGCTTATTGGGGAGGCAGTGGGAGGCAGTGGGAGGCAGTGGGAGGCAGTGGGAGGCAGTGGGTAAGTTGAAAAAATCTTGCGCTCAGTTCAGGATTCACTCAGTTCACGCGCTTTAATCTCCAGCTAGACCAGATCGAAACAAGATTAGACTATCTGACCAGATCGAAACAAGACTAGACTATATGACCAGATCGAAACAAGATTAGACTATCTGACCAGATCAAAACAAGACTAGACTATATGACCAGATCGAAACAAGATTAGACTATCTGACCAGATCAAAACAAGACTAGACTATATGACCAGATCGAAACAAGACTAGATTATCTGACCAGATCGAAACAAGACTAGACTATATGACCAGATCGAAACAAGATTAGACTATATGACCAGATCGAAACAAGACTAGACTATATGACCAGATCGAAACAAGACTAGATTATCTGACCAGATCGAAACAAGACTAGACTATATGACCAGATCGAAACAAGACTAGACTATATGACCAGATCGAAACAAGATTAGACTATCTGACCAGATCGAAACAAGACTAGACTATATGACCAGATCGAAACAAGATTAGATTATCTGACCAGATCGAAACAATACTAGATTATCTGACCAGATCGAAACAAGACTAGAATATCTGACCAGATCGAAACAAGACTAGACTATGCGACCAGATCGAAACAATACTAGATTATCTGACCAGATGGAAACAAGACTAGAATATCTGACCAGATCGAAACAAGACTAGACTATCTGACAAGATCGAAACAAGACTAGACTATCTGACCAGATGGAAGCTAGACTAGACTATCTGCCCAGATGGAAACAAAACTAGACTATCTGACCAGATGGAAACTAGACTAGACTATCTGCCCAGATGGAAACAAAACTAGACAATCTCAGTTTCTCGTGGCTTAAATAGCCTCTTCCTTCCCTTCAAGAATGTTGTTACGTAAAATATGCCCTGTCCGCTTACTATGACATTTGGCCACTCACGCAAAATTCATGCTCGCCTGGTAAAGTCCATACTTGTCCGGTAAAGTCCATACTTGCCTGGTAAAGTTCATACTTGCCTAGTAAAGTCCATACTTGCAGGGTAAAGTCCATACTTGCCTGGTAAAGTCCATGCTTGCCTGGTAAAGTCCATGCTTGCCTGGTAAAGTCCACACTTGCCTGGTAAAGTTCATACTTGCCTGGTAAAGTCCATACTTGCAGGGTAAAATCCATACTTGCCTGATAAAGTCCATACTTGCCTGGTAAAGTCCATGCTTGCCTGGTAAAGTCCATACTTGCCTGGTAAAGTCCATACTTGCCTGGTAAAGTCCATACTTGCCTGGTAAAGTCCATACTTGCCTGGTAAAGTCCATACTTGCCTGATAAAGTCCATACTCGCCTGGTAAAGTCCATACTTGCCTGGTAAAGTTCATACTTGCCTGGTAAAGTCCATACTTGCAGGGTAAAATCCATACTTGCCTGGTAAAGTCTATGCTTGTCTGGTAAAGTCCTTGCTTGCCTGATAAAGTCAATACTTGCCTGGTAAAGTCCATGCTTGCCTCGACTTGACATTCAGTCTGTTCACTTCTACATTATTCTTAAGACCACCCAATCAGAATAGTTTAAGACAATAAAATACGAAGGAGAAACTGACTCTTTCTTTCTACTCTGTCCAGACATATAGTTTGAGTACGTCATTTTCACTTAAGGTTTACCTTACCATCTCTGTCTTGTTTCTCTGTCGCGGTGATGGATCTTAGTTAGTCGAGGCTCCAACATTGCAGTAAAGGGGTCTTCTCATAACTGCTCCGTGGATGTGCCATGGGAACTCACACGAAATGACATTCACAGTCCTATTGGACAACTAGTGAAATACATTTCAGTCCCAGCAATATTTCCTAGCTTGCACAAGCAACGTAAAACCGCATAAGACAGCTGTCACATGGGAACATGACAACTTACTTGTCGTCAGGCAGACTTAGAGTGTTGTGGAGACGATGGTTACCTACGCCATGGGAACATGACAACTTACTTGTCGTCAGGCAGACTTAGAGTTATGGTGCTCTGAATCTGGTCGCCAAACTTGAGGTAACCATAGAAACCGATGGTGGCGTACAAGCAGACAGTCGCACACATTCCCAGGTTCAAAACCCCAAACCAGCCAGCAAAGTCCTGGGGTCGTCTCATGCTGTTCTTCAAGGGCAGGACCTGGTGAGACAGAAGAGGGCCAGCTGTCAGGGCTGGGAAGTAATTACTTTTTTTTTTTTTTTTTATTCTCTGGGTTCAACGGCGGTAAACGCCAGCGAAAAGTTCTGGCTGTTCGTCCACTTCTGGACTTTAGTCTTATTGCAGAATTGAGTTTTGAGTGTACATTTATTTTACAGATCTCTGAAGTGAGAGGGAGGGGAGCTGCATGGTCTCGGGGTATGGTGTCCACCTCGAATGCTGGAGGTCCCGGGTTCAGGGCCCAGTAAAGGGTGTGATTTTTTTCTCCTAGACTTTCACTAACTTCCATTGGTCTCTGAGTAGTGATATCGGACGCCCGTGTGTATTGTCGCACACGTAAAAAAAATCCCTTGGCAGTTGGAAATCAAAAAGAGTAGCTTAACGGCCCTGCCCGGGCTAAATCTGGAGTTTGAAATCTACCCAAAGTATTTCAGGATCCTCGCCGGTGTATCGAAGTTCGTGCACTGAGCTGAGCTGCTTAAAACTCAGGCTTGAGGTAAAAGTTTCAAACACTAAAACAGCAAGACAATGTCCAAACACAGGGCTCACCAGACCAATGCCTTCCACGGTAAAGATGGCGGTGCCAAAGAAGAGCGGGAGGCTGCCGAATGAGCTGAAGGCTGGTCTCTTGGATGTGTCTGGCAGCCCCTGGACGATGTACTGTATGATGATGATTAAACCTGCGTGATGATGCAAGTTGCCAGATAAAAGACATTGTGAACACAGTAGTAGCAGCAGCAACAGCAGTAGCAGTAGTAGTGGTAGTAGTAGTGGTAGTGGTAGTAGTAGTAGTAGTAGTAGTAGTAGTAGTAGTAGTAGTAGTAGTAGTAGTAGTAGTAGTAGTAGTAGTAGTAGTATTAGTTGTAGTAGTAGTAGTAGTAGTACACGTAATAGTAGTAGTAGTAGTAGTAGTAGTAGTAGTAGTACTAGTAGTAGTAGTACTAGTAGTAGTAGTAGTAGTAGTAGTAGTAGTAGTAGTAGTAGTAGTAGTAGTAGTAGTAGTAGTAGTAGTAGTAGTAGTAGTAGTAGTAGTAGTAGTAGTAGTAGTAGTAGTAGTAGTAGTAGTAGTAGTAGTAGTAGTAGTAGTAGTAGTAGTAGTAGTAGTAGTAGTAGTGGTAGTAGTAGTAGTAGTAGAGTAGTAGTAGTAACAGTAGCAGCATCAGCAGCAGCAGCAGCAAAAGCAGCTGCAGTAGTAGTGGTGGTGGTAATGATGATGGTAACGGTGGTAGTGGCAGTGATGAAAAAGTAGAAGAGGAAAGTGGATGAAGAAGACGAGGAGGGGAGGAGTAGGAGAAGAAGAAGAAGAAAAAGAAGAAGAAGAAGAAGAAGAAGAAGAAGAAGAAGAAGAAGAAGAAGAAGAAGAAGAAGAAGAAGAAGAAGAAGAAGAAGAAGAAGAGAAGAAGAAGAAGAAGAAGAAGAAGAAGAAGAAGAAGAAGAAGAAGAAGAAGAAGAATTGGAAGAAGAAGAAGAAGAAGAAGAAGAAGAAGAAGAAGAAGAAGAAGAAGAAGAAGAAGAAGAAGAAGAAGAAGAAGAAGAAGAAGAAGAAGAAGAAGAAGAAGAAGATGATGATGATGATGATGATGATGATGATGATGATGATGATGATGAAGAGGAGGAGGAAGAAGAAGTAGTACACGTAATAGTAGTAGTAGTAGTAGTAGTAGTAGTAGTAGTAGTAGTAGTAGTATAGTAGTAGTAGTACTAGTAGTAGTAGTAGTAGTAGTAGTAGTAGTAGTAGTAGTAGTAGTAGTAGTAGTAGTAGTAGTACTAGTAGTAGTAAGTACTATAGTAGTAGTAGTAGTAGTAGTAGTAGTAGTAGTCAGTAGTAGTAGTAGTAGTAGTAGTAGTAGTAGTAGTAGTAGTAGTGGTAGTAGTAGTAGATAGTAGAGTAGTAGTAGTAACAGTAGCAGCATCAGCAGCAGCAGCAAAAGCAGCTGCAGTAGTAGTGGTGGTTCCGGTAATGATGATGGTAAACGGTGGTATGTGGCAGTGATGAAAAAGTAGAAGAGGAAAGTGGATGAAGAAGACGAGGAGGGGAGGAGTAGGAGAAGAAGAAGAAGAAAAAGAAGAAGAAGAAGAAGAAAAGAAGAAGAAGAAGAAGAAGAAGAAGAAGAAGAAGAAGAAGAAAGAAGAAGAAGAAAGAAGAAGAAGAAGAAGAAGAAGAGCCGAAGAAGAAGAAGAGAAGAAGAATTTGGAACAAAGAAGAAGAAGAAGAAGAAGAAGGAGGAGAAGAAGAAGAAGAAGAAGAAGAAGAAGAAGAAGAAGAAGAAGAAGAAGAAGAAGAAGAAGAAGAAGAAGAAGAAGAAGAAGAAGAAGAAGATGATGATGATGATGATGATGATGATGATGATGATGATGATGATGATGATGATGATGATGATGATGATGATGATGATGATGAAGAGGAGGAGGAAGAAGAAGAAGAAGAAGAAGACAATGAAGAAAAAAAAAGAGAAAAATAAGACAGATGCACATCAACTTACATACATAGAGAGCGAGCGAGTAATACAGAGAGACAGAATATAATGAGAAAACACAATCCTGCCACACATAAGACAACAGACAATAACTGGACTGGTCAGACATCAACCAGACGCTGACATACCCGCCACTGTGAGAACGTTCGCGAAGGCAGAAAATGGCGCCAACAACCGCAGATTTCTGATGCATGCAAACGGCACGAGCACCACCATGACACAGACTTCATAGACAGTAACATCCAGGTCAACAGACACGAAATAACCCACTACCTGTGGAGATAATAGACTGTATGTACACTGTATCATGTTTCTCTAATAACTTAGGTCTATATAACAGTTATGTCGTAGATCGTACTAGGATAATCTCACACAGTGTAAAAACTATGTAGCTTATGGTCAGACCACAGTGTGTGAATACTAGAACCTTCCTGTGTGGGTTTTTGGGGTTCCATAGCGCATCTGCCTGAGAGAGGAGGAACCAACAGGCTGCATAGAAATAAGTCAGATCAGAAAAACGAATATTCGGGCACAACTCAGCTTCTCGAATAAGACTTGTCTAGAAATGGAGGGAAACCAAGAATTTTTCCCTGAACGCCAAGAAGAAGAAAGCCAGAAACCATACACAACCATGTAAAAATTGACTCGTCACTTCACAGTCAAGGAATTATTCCAAGATTTGAACTTGTCCAACGTGTACATATGACCTCATTTCTGAAAGGCAGGCTACTGACACATAACCCCATGACCTCTAGTAGTCTCTAGTTCCTCGTGCAAGGTGCCCACAATGTGGTACAGCTAGTCGGATGGTTAAGAACGCTGGGCTCTCATCTGGCAGACCCGGGTTCGAATCTGCACAGTGTGTGGCGACAGCACCCGCCAGGTACCCATAAATCTTCAGACTCAAAGACACCTTCCGCCCCAAGCCCTCCCTATTTTCCGAGCCTAACGACTTCACCACAGAAGTGGCAACTACATGCAGTAATGGTTTTGTTTTGGGTTTTTTCTGTCCACAGAGTCTAGTTCCAGTCGTGTACTATTCAAGTTACTGATTGTAGTTCTACCTCTGTGCCTCACGGTTAGAACCAACATTCATATCTAGAGAAACAAACTACTCGTTAAAGAGCAATGGGAATTCATTTTTGTAAACGAGAGTTATCACATGTTTGTATACACAAGACATACGGAAAATGACTCTTTTTTACGCCGAAAGGCATTCCAGGCACATAGGGCTACCCCTTTTTTTAATAGACCTATCGACACTCGGTGGTCAAAATCACGCAGCCGCCTTTACTTCTCAGGACTTTACCTGGGACCCATTCAAGGTTGGGTCGACCTGGTACAGTCATTTTTGAAAAACTGTCTGGCTCAGTTCCAGTTCGAGCCCATGATCTTTGGATCCGTAGGCAAGCGTCTAGCTACTAGACCCCGGTGGCGCCCATGAGACAAGGGTCGCAGAATTCTGGACAAGGAATAATCTGGCAGAAAGTCAATCACTGAGGTCTCGTGGATATGGATTTACCGAAGAATATTATATTTCTTGAGAATAAAAACAGTCGAATACTATGGTTTCGAAGAGACCGTTGGGAGAAAACAGACTTGGGGAGAAAACAGAAGGGAGAAGAGTTTTGCGTTTTTGCACTCCGACTTTGAAGAAAGCTCCCAGTTAGTCTACTCCTATGACATGTTTGGTGGGGAGGGAGGGGGGAGGAGGGGGGGCTCAAGGGGTCTATTCTTTTTTTTCCCCACAATGGGGCCCCAAAACCAACACAGGGACTCTGAAAAGAACAAATATAGTTGCGTATCCTTTACAGAACGTCGATGAACCAACCCCAGCATGTTTTGGCTGTTGAGTTTTTTCTAGGGATATATACATTCAGGAGTTTGTCATTGCCCTCTAACAGTCAGCTGCAGTGCCACTAAGGAAAAAATACAATGCGGTCTGCTGTCAAATCGCCTTCAGCTGGGATGGAACCTGGCACCCCGGCATTACGAAGCGCTTCGCAGTTCCTGAGCCACAGACGCCGACTTCAAAACTAAACTGCAGCAAAATATTGAAGGTATTTATGCAAGCGGTAGACAGGGGTACGATCGGGCAGACAGCGTCAAGAAATAGACAAACAGTAGTCTGCAACAGTAAACAACCAGAGCGAGAGCCAGAGAGTGTTTGACCAGTCTTATCAACCTTCCGTACGGAGTCGGCACCTAGTGATATTCATTAGTAATAAACTATAGAAGCCCTGTGTGTGTACTCACCATCTGAACGTTCTTGGCGATGAACACGATGTAGACACAACAGGCTCCAAGTTGAGTAAATATGAGTAGAGCGTCCACAAATGGCCTGCCGGTAGACACAAACAAGAAATCCATGAGAAAACACGTTCGTTTGTTTGTTTAATTGACTGACAATTTCCTGGAGACTGAGTTGTAAATCTTAAATCCGGTGCGTTAGTGCTCAGATTGCATCAACCCTGAAATATTCTTGCAGTTGTCGCCGTCATCAGTCATCAGCACCCTCACTTCCACCCGCTTTTTTCTATTACAACATTCTCAGTTATTATCACCTGCACAAATGAATCAAAACGCCACTGTTCGGATAAGAATTCAACAGGTGCAAAGATGAGAAACTCCGCCACCTGTCAAAGACTGTTACATTTTAAGCCCCGACGGTTCAGACATAACCTGTCGCCGAATGTGGGTATATATAGCAGCCGACAATCAATATAAGGCTTTTAGTCCTGGCACGGTACCAGATTATCATTTCCACGGGAACTGTGTTGCTGAGCTCATCTTTAGCACTTTAAGATCATGACTCAGTGAGCTGTGCAAGCATGGTGCATGAACCTCATATCTTCATCCTCGGGTTAACCGGTTGTAAACTCCGGCGCAAAGTTCTAGCTGATCGTTGACTTCTGCCCCCCACCCCTTTCTTTCTCTTTCCCCCTCTTCCCCTCCCCCGACACCCTCCAATCCTGCCTGCATACGCCAGTCATCTGTTTAGGTAAGTGCCTATAGTGTTTCGCAAAATGCTTGATGGCTATATTGAGCTGAAATGTTCATTATCTCATATGTGACTCTCTCTTTCTCTCTCTCTCTCTCTCTCTCTCTCTCTCTCTCTCTCTCTCTCTCACACACTCTCTGTGTGTGTGTGTGTGTGTGTGTGTGTGTGGTTGGGTGGGTATGTGTTTATGACGATAAACAAAGCTGAAATTGATGGTGGTGACATTATATGTACATTCAGCATACACAAGCCATGGACTAAACATATAACTGACACTCTAAAGATATGGTTAGGATACAACCTAGCACAATTTATTACCCTAGGCGATGACCGACACTATAAAATATGTAGTTTCGCGAATCTCGAATGCGGAGGTGGCACTGGGTGGTGCTATCATATAGACAGTATCATAAACGTATGGCGAGTCAGGTGATACGTATAAACAAGTGTCAAAGTTGAAAAGAAAAGGGCATGGAAATGGGGGGGGGGGGGCAGGGGGAATATCTATTGGTGTCACCTGACAAATCTTGAGAACCTCTGCAAGGGAATGGGTCCAGTCTTGAAACTCATCTCCATGACTCCCGCGTAGTCCAACACGTCATTTCCGGTCCTGTAAAAGTTATCGTGACGACATAACCAATTAATATCAAGAGATGTCGAATACATAATTACAATAACTGTAAAAGTAACGACAGGTCGCATTTCGTGGAAATGAAAACAATCGAATACAGAGGTTCTGAAAATACTAGGAATAAAAGGTAAGATTGCTTACGGAATTTGAGAGAAAGAGAGAGAGAGAGAGAGAGAGAGAGAAAGAGAGAGAAAGATAGAGAGAGGTTTAATACTACAGCCATATTAATATCCATAACACCCTTTAAAAACAAATTGAGGGGGAAGTTAAAGGCAAGTGGGCAAAATACAGGCAGCTATACAAGTAGGTGGACGAAGAGAAGTCTGAGAGAAGGTTCATCCAGAGTCTGCTGAAGATGCATTGTAACCAACCTTCATTGTGAAGACGGTAACTGGGTAATTGGTTAATTACTTGATTGATTGATTAAGACACACACACACACACACACACACATCAACAACAACAACAAAAACAAAAACAACAATAACAACAACACCAAGAGAGTCAGTCATAAGTATCATCGACAAGATGAAACTGTAAGCGTGTATCTCAGATGATCCTTCTGGCGACGTGAGACTTGAAATGACGAAAACATTTCACTGGTTCTTGCTTGCAAAGAAGAAAGATGAGGAGAAAGTGAAAAAGAAGGAAGAGGAGAACAGGAAGACTTTGAAAAAAAAGATGAACGGGGGATACGGGGGAATGAAGTAAACTGAGACGTTTTTGTGGAGAACGAGAGTAGACCCACTATCTGCCTAACAAGTATTTCGTAAAAATTGACAAATGGGGAGTGTTTTCTTCGAAGTCGTAATACATCTGTCTGAGACGCGAGTAGCCAACAGCATGCATACAAATAAATCATATCTGTACAACTGAAAGTCCATAAGTGGACGAACAACCAGAACATTGTGCCGGAGTTTAAAGCTGGTGAACGCCAAGAAGACATAGAAGGTCGTAGAAACAAGTTCCCTACCAAGGCTCGGCCATTGTAGACTGAATGGACATTTCTTTCATGTCGGCGCGCATCTGTCTGAGAGGCAAGGAATCGTACAAAACAGCCAGACATGCTGCACGGATGTGCACCAACACTAAATACCTGGAACAAGGCTAACGTCCAGAAGTGGACGAACAACCAGGACATTCGACCTGAGTTTACTGCTGGTGAAGGATAAAAATAAATCAAATGTGTCATACGTGTGTGTGTGTGTGTGTGTGTGCATATGAGTGTTTATGTCCCTATATGGTCGCTCAACTCGAGTAAAGGTCCAAACTTTCTCAGAAGCCCAAATGTCTGCTCACCTTTTACACAGTATCTCGTTGCAGCCTATAAGCATGTGCATACAGTGGACTGCGATACCACTGACACACAGAATCCCCGCCAAACCTGTCTGGGGATAGATAAATCAACATTCCAAACATTAATGTTTATTTGTCCCCTGACGGACGAGCAAATAAATGTATATATAACAGAATATGTTAGACAAAAGGAAGCGAATCGCGAAGATTCAAACGATACAAGGATCGTAAAATGCAAATTAATGGATAAAATCTGTGCTTTAAGTTAGTTACTTTACCATAATCGACCTTACTGCACATTAGACATTCCGATTCGTGCTTAGTCCTCTGTTGCAGCAGTCATTTAAAGGTATTGTTGGTTATAGTGTATCCTGTTTTAAGCCTCGAAGACGGTATAGACATGCGTCAGAAAGCTTTACTCCCATGTCACGAAATCATGTTAGCGTCAGAGATTCACCATTCACAGCTTGCAAAGACAGTACTGCACCGATGATATCAGCTCTGTCCGTGCTTTCTCGCGTATGTACTGGTGTGTTACTTACCAGCTGGTCAGTTCGTTTCTTATCCTTCACTCCTGGGTGTCATGTGTGTAGATCCAGGTGATGCAGGCTAACTGTGACATCCAAGCGTTAGCTACACATTCGGAGCATGGATTACCTACTGCGAATTTCTGAAGCATGTACACAGAGTCTGAAACGTTTACCGCATGTGTTTCCACCTGTTGTGTTACCTGTGCGAGCGCTCCTGAAGCAACAGTTACCTAAGCAGGAGAACACTGCAAGGGCACCATCTCAGCACGGACATGTCTCGACCCCTGTCTACTCCAGACTTTCTGTCCAAATGGCGGATAGGCAGGCTTGCTGTCTTAGTCTTGGTAAGGTTTTGCTTCTAACAATTGTTAGCTGTGGCATCTTCATCTCCGTGTGTACTGGCGAGCAAAAAGCAAGCAAAGAATACTGTCTCTCTAGCCTACGCATTTCTTGCAACCATTTCGGGCCTCGGTGTGAGTTCTCTGAAGGTCGATATATTACCGAGTAGTGCGACTTCCGTCGTACAAAGCACAAACACACACACACACACAAAGAGAATTATGTGCAGTTTAGACTAGGACTGATTATTGGTGCTCCACAGGGAACACAACTGAAAGCCTTCGTGAGATTTAAACCCTTGCCTGCTGACACAGAACACCTTGCTCTATTAAAAGCCACCACGTACTAATTTTTGCAACGAGCCAGGAAACTGCGCCTGTCAACTGGATTTACAAATAAACACAAGCAAGCAAGGTAGCGATGGCCAGGCACCGCCAGTCGACGATAGAGAAAAGTAACCTGAAAATTGTCGGCTGTTTTTAGTTGACTAATATCAAATAACAGCTCGGGTTCAATGTGACAGAAAGTAACAAAATCATTCTAGAATTTTCCAGAGGATGAACTAATGAAATGATTAGAAAAATAACACGTGACAAGCTGAAGTTCTTTATATCGAAATTGACGCCCAGAAAAAGGATCATTTCACAGCAGTTAGATACACAGACGTCTCTGGTGGCTGATAGCCAAATCGGTAAAACGGCACTAGAGACTCTAAGACGGATGTATGAGGGAAGAGACTTGAGCTTCTAACCGGGAAGCTTGATAAATAATAACGGATGGAAATAAGATGACCAGCCTCTACTGAAGCATGATACGGCAAGCTTGGAACTAGATCATAGGGACGGACGGACATTTTTTTTTTTAACTTCATTATATTCTGCTTCGTGATGAAGAGGCCTTGGCACATCTAATTCTACCTTGAGTGTGAAGTATGCCAGTATGTGGATTTGAGGATTAGGCTGAGCTTATTTATAATTGGATTTACTAGAAGACAACACAGAAAAACGTATGTACATTTGTGTTGGGTTGTGGCGTGGTCAAATTTATGGACCCTGAGCAACATTGTCATTAAACAGATGTCTTTTCCTTAAACACAGCTTTATGTTAGTGTATTATCCAAGTTGTTAATGGATGATTCCTGTGGAGAAGAAAAATGGCAAAAGAATGGTGTTTCGGTCATATATAGTTCATGGTCCTAGACGTGGTCGTAACGAACCTGGCGACTATTAAAGCAAGGAACACTGCCACATGTGCTCCAGTGACCGATTAACGACTGACAACAATAACGCTTCACAAACCAGATCTAAGGGTTGTGCTGGTCGTAGTAATGAAGATGAAATCACATAGCGACCTTTGTAGAGAATGTGTATCAACATTGGAAAGTGGCAATTCGAAGTGTGAAATCTATGTTGTCATGTAAGTGTGTTATCGTAAATGATACGAGTGGCCATGCTTTCTGTCTGGATAAACGGTTGCTTCAAACAAATTTGCTGAATAACTCCAAACACATCCAATGGCATTAGATAACAACAGTGAGTTAGCAGAAATTCAGTATATGATAGTTAGATGTGATAGTTTGTAACTGTTGTCCTTCACTTGATGAAGTTTAGTTTAGTTTTTCCTTCCACGTATGCCGCTAAGCGTTGTGGGGAGATGCAAGTTCCTGTCATAAGCAAGGCGGGCAGCATCTGATGTTCTGAGGCCATGCTTTTGGCAGGTTTCGGAGACCCCGTCAATCCACCGTTTCCTTGGTCTTCCTCTTGCCTTATATCCTGAGCTTCTTTGGTTGAAAATTTGTGATGTTATTTGATCATTTTTCATCCTGGTTAGATGTCCAAACCATTTCATTCTTTGATGTTCTATGTAGTCTAAACATGGCGTAGTTTTGACAGTGTTTCTAATGTCTATATTCTTTATCCTGTCTAGTCTGGTCTTGTTCGCTGCTTTTCTTAGACATTTCATTTCACAGGCTTCTATTTTTCTTTCATGGGTCTTGTTGATTGTCCATGTTTGGCACTGGTAGCAGAGTGTTGGAATGAAGATGGTGTTTATCAATTGTCTTTTGGTCTTCATGGTTATATTCTGGATGTTTAAGCAGAGGTGATAGTTGGTATGTGACAGCATTTGCTTTCTGTATTCTTGTTTCTATCTCTCTGTCCGTTCTTCCATCCTCTGTAAATATACTGCCCAAGTATTTGAACTCTTTGGTTTGCTTGATTTTGGCACTTCCAACATTTATTTTCAGTGGCCTGTGTGTTCTGCTGATCTTCATAACTTCTGTTTTTTCTGTACTGATTCTCATATTATGTTGTAAACAGCTGTTGTTGAGAGTAGTCAGATGTTCCTGTAGATCATATTCATTTTGATACAGTATGCTTTGATCATCAGCAAAAAGTAATTCGTTTATAGCATACACGTCTGGGTTTGCTTCTACAGTGATCTTATCCATGTATGTTATGAAAAGTAATGGTGACAGTACACATCCTTGTCTGACACCAGTTGTGACTTTGAACCATTCAGAAAGACCACTAGATGTTCTTACTGCACTTTCACTTTTTTCATAGAGGGCTCTGATGTTGTCTAATAATTGACCCTGCACTCCGTAATCGTCAAGAATTCTCCACAGCACATCTCTGTCTACACGGTCGAATGCCTTCTCTTGATCTACAAAGACCACGTTCAGCTCTTTATCGTATTCGAGTGTCTTTTCACAGGCTTGTCTTAGTGCCAATATGGCATCAGTGCAACCTCGCCCTTTCCTGAAAACCGAATTGTGCTTTACTCAGTAGAGGTTCAAAACCTTTGCTCTTATCCTACCTTCTAAGATCTTTGCATACATTTTCCCCACATGACTTAGTAAAGATATTCCTCTATAAGTTCCACATTCTCTCTTGTTTCCTTTTTTCTCCAGATAGGTACTACAACTGATCTTTGCCAATCCACTGGTACCTTTCTCTCTGCCCATGCTCTATTGAAAATTCTCTCCAGCCAGGTGATCATAGTGTCCCCTCCAGCCTGGATGACTTCTGTTGTTATTCCGTCAATACCAGCTGCTTTGTGTCTTTTACTTGTTTTTTGATAACTTTCTCTACTTCATCCCGCAGGATATGTGGTTCTAGATGATCTGGAGCCCTTGAATGGAATTCTGCTGTTTCATGTACTCCCGACGGGTTCAAAAGTTCTTTAAAATATTCCTCCCATCTTTTTTTAATTTCTTTTTGGCTGAATAATGGTTTTCCATTTTTATCGTTTATGACTGATGTTGGATTGAAGCTTTCTTCTCTTAATCGCATCGCTTTCACACTCTTATAAAAGTCTCTTGGTGATTCTGTACAAAGCTGTGTTAGGTGTTCACCATACTTTTTCCATGATTCCTCTTTGGATTTCTTTATTGTTCTCTTGGTGTCTTTTCGAGTTAGTCTGTACCTAATGTAATCCTTTTCGTCTTTTGTTTTTAACCATATTTGAAACATCTTCTTTTTATTTGACACTGCTTCTTTGACTTCTTCATTCCACCAAGCGGTACCCTTTTTCTTGCCTTTGCCCGTCTTTCTGGTACCACACTTGTCTTTTAATATCTTCGTGATGGTTCTTGATGAAGTACGTTCCTCAAACAAGAGAAGCGAAAAGACGAGACAGCGGCCGTGCTAATATGAAATATACTATTTGTTTGGCTGATGCGGGGCCTACTCTCGGCAGTTGGTCACCGATAATTGTAGATGTGTTAGGCCGTTCTTCTTCTGTTCTTCTTTGTTCTTCTTATTCTGTTGTCGTACCGCTATTGCCGTGAATTATGGCAGAGTGGAGTCAGGTGTAGTCAGACCGTTACTCGAGTAAAGTTTAACAATGATCAAACCATTACACAAAATAATATTCGTATCCAGGGCTTTTTTTTTTTTTTCTCTATTTCTGCAATGGAACTCACCAAAAAGTGTCTTTAAAGAGGTGCTGGGACACATCACAAGGTGTCTATTACAGCCGCGCTGAAAAGGCGGGGTGGGGGTGACTGCACGCCAGGGGGAAAAACGCCGTGTGTGTATCTTGTTTTTTGTTAGACAAACATTATATTTTCATCATTTTAGTTTGTTTCCTGAAGTATTTTAAGTTCCTCTTGGTTGTGATCTTTTGGAGAAGACTGAAGCCCCGAAGGAATTATCTGAGTGTGATGCAATAGTAATCATTCCCAACCCACATATTTTTGACATCATTTTCGCCTTGGTTCTCTGTCCGAGTTTCCCTATCTCATTGCTACACAGCTGATATCTTAACATCAATTCTCTGTCCGAGTTTCCCTATCTCAGTGCTACACAGTTGATATCTTACCATCAACTGGGACAT
Organism: Candidula unifasciata; assembly: GCA_905116865.2. Lineage (NCBI taxonomy): Eukaryota > Metazoa > Mollusca > Gastropoda > Stylommatophora > Geomitridae > Candidula > Candidula unifasciata. The sequence continues at coordinate 217,810 of CAJHNH020006190.1, read as the reverse complement.
ATTCAGAGGTATAACTATCTAATCATAACTCATCATCATTATGTGCCGTCCACAGAAGCACAAGTCATCCTACATGCTGACCTACATCGGTGTCGATGACGGGGAGTCCATGTCATGACTGTAAACGTCGCTCACACTTTCCATTGACAAAGAACAATTCATTCATTTTCTATTTTATTGTTACGGTTTTCTATTTCTTAGAAACACGCCACTCGGTTTACCTCTCAAACGTAGCGAAGAGAACGATCGTTGTATGTTTACGCCAGACATTGTAACTTGGGAAAGCTACCAGTTACACAATTCTACGATGATAGGTGCACACGCATACTCTCAATAGCTAAGCGACAAGAAGGAAAATATCTCGTGATAGCCTCTCTGCAGTAATCATTACCTGCTAACGCTTAAAATGCGCACTGGTTACGCCTCGCCACTGATCGATGGTAGCTAAATGATTGACTGATAAGTTTTTCTTTCAACATATTTTCAGGGTTTATTTCAGTACATTAATAATTCCTGTCCATCTTTCTAGTTCCCCTCCCTACTACCCGGAGGCTTCAAGAATCTCATTATGGGTGGTAACCCAACAGGGTACATCTCAAATACCTCCCCCCCCCCCTTCCCCGTGTGGGTTCCGGGGCCCCATCGTGGGGAAAACAAGAATAGGCCCACTGCCTACCCAAAAGCATGTTGTAAGAGTCGACTAATTGGGTAGCTTCCTTTGAAGTCGGAGTGCATCTGCCTGAGAGGCAAGGAACCATCAGTCTGCATTCAAAGTGAATCAGGGTCTGAAAATGATATGCACACGCAACACTCAGGTTCTGAGCTACACTGCAGTCAGACTGTGGACGAACAACCTTCTTCTCCACCAGAGTGTTTACAGCTGGTGAAAGGGAAGAAGAAGTGTTTTTATCTAATATAGGTGTCTCTGCACCTGGGTATGAGTAAACACTCTACTTATGTGTATTACAGGAAGCCGTCCTTTTCAGGATGGGGGGGGGGTGTTAGACCCTACTCTGAATGCTTGCCAGAGGGCTTGTAAGTTAGCCTGGGTTTGACAAAAATATGGCATACCCTGAATGCGGTGAGCTGGGACCCGTCTGACTGTGGCTTCACTCTTCTTCTGCCGGTTTTATGTCAATTTATTGATACTCATTTAGTGGTGTTTTTATCTAAAATAGGTGTCTCTGCACGAGGGTATAAGTAGGTTAACACTCTACTCATTGATTGTTTCAGTTCAAGTACCAGACATAAAGCTGCAGGATTACCCATGTTCACACTCATCTGTCTAGTATATCTCTCTTTGAATCCGTGTATGTCTACAATGATACAACAATAGATTGGTTATTCTTTGTCAACCCTTTCCTTATTCGTCGTATTTTGCTTCTTGTATACTTATAGGTATTTTGCCATGTCTTTGGGGGTGGCCCAGTTATTGATGGTGCTCCTTTAATAAATATAATATATATAATTCATTAAACGTGTTGTCCTATGATTCAGATCGTGTTCATTTATGAATATAGACGTTGTGTACATCGTGTGTCAACAGTGCATATTTCTGAAACATATAACTGAGATGCCAGAGGGCATTGCAGATAAAAAGGTACAACTAGGTCACAAACGGAACAAAGAGACAGATAAATATTTATTGCTTAGATTTTGATTTGCACGTTTCCGTCTTTCCAGATGATAGTGTTATATTGCGCTATGAGGAGGCATGGGACTCACAGCCCATGGCGATGGCGAGTGTGACTATCAAGACCCACCTGCGCTAGGATAAATATTACAAGCGTACATATTGGCTTCATATCACGAAGGTCTGAAAACAGTGGCCATGCAAATGGACCACCCAGTTTGTAACGGTTAAATAGACAACATAAGAAAAAAAAAACTTTACCCAAAGTCCCGCATTTTTGACGGCCATTGGCAAAGACAAGATGCCCGTTCCGATGTTTCCTTTGAAGATGTGCATCAAAGTCTGCATGTTGCTGGGGACAACATGGGGACACTCTCAGGTCAACATGTTCAGAGAAAACGCCGTACATCGAACAATCACTACAGTTATCTATTCTGTTTTCATATCATCATCACCACCACCATCATTATCATCATCATCATTATTTTGTATGATCATCATCATCATCGTCATCCTGCATTTTTTTTTTTGTTGCTTCTTCTTTTTCTTCTTTATCATCTTCTGTAGTCTTCTTCTGACTGATAGCGTCAGGGTTTGAAGAATCGTCCAATGCGAGACTTGGTTAAAAGTTACTTGTGTATCCTTTTTTAGGACGTTGCAGAACCAACCCCAGCATTTTCTGGCATCTTTGGTTTGTTCTAGACAAATTTGACGTTCAGTAGTTCAGTAGAACGGTCGGCTCTCCGTACCACTGTCGAAGCCAAGCAAGACAAATCGTCCGCAGCTGCCATCGAACCCGGCACCCTGGCATGACGACGCCTGTTTGCAACGCCTAAGCCGCAGACTGCGAAACTTGTACGTGCTACGATATTTACGGGCTCGGCTTTTTTATCTATCCATTGGTTGGGTGGTCTGACTCTAGTTCTGCTTCCATTATGTCAAAGTGACATGGCTGTCTGTGGTGCACTATCTGGTGGCAGTCTTGACTCATGTCCAAACTATTTGATTTGTCGTTTCTTGATGCACTTTAGTACTGGCTCCGTCTCACTTCCAGTTACATGTAGGATTTATCGCAGACATATCATGTCTGTTATTTAAATTTCTCCTTTTTCTTTCACCATTAATGTCCACGTTTGGCACTGGTAACATAACACTAGTAAAAATGCTGTATTAAATAGTGTTTGTGTTAGTGTAATTTGTTTTATGGTTGTTCTGTACAATTGATGACATGTATCTAATGATCTGACTTGTTTGATTACATGTGTGATCTATCTCTCCTTTCATTGTTCCGTTAAATGATATTATGCTTCCTTGTTACTAGAAGTCTTTTGCTTGCTTGAACTAATGATGGATTTTTGATGCTTACTTACTTCCCTCCCGCTGACTGCCACCATTATTAGACGTTCTCTTTTTTAAACAATTGTTACTCATTTTAGAATTTTTTCAAATATATTATGCCCCCCCCCCCCCCCCCCCCCCCCCCCCCCCCCCACCCCGTTAAAAATATAACAAAAAGATTCCTTTTCACGCCTTAAGCGCATCGGGCAAATGGGAAGAGCATCCCATATTTTTACCGACCAATCGGCGCTAGGTAAGTAGAGATTATGTGGTCAGTATTACGCCGGCCGTCTTTCTTCCCCAGGACAGCCCATCCTGGTACCCATTTAAGGCTTGGTCGACCTGCGAGGCACCATACCATGATTAAAAATCTACGCAACCAGCAGTGGGTTTCGATGGCGGTACGTTGGAATTACGAGTCAGACTCGCAATGCCTAAGCCACATGTGCGTTCAGCATATAGCAAAAACTAATACTATTAATAACAATAATCATTATTGTTTTATAATAACAATAATAATTGATATTATTATTTTGCAACTAAACAAGGTTATTAGTCCATCCCCATTCCTATAAATGTATTCCCCCTCCGCTCCCCGTCTCCTGTTCTCTGTGGCGATGTGACTGCTGACGACTGCTCTCTCTGGCTCACGTTAGGTATAATCAAGGGAAATGAAAAGCAAACACATTGTAATAACTACAGTACATACGTGATTGATGTTGTTGATATGTCTGCCTCTGCCACAATCTCCACATCGTATGGTTTAGCAGCGTCGTCGAGGCCGTCGCCTGTGATCTCGGTGGATGAATACGAAACACTAAGCTCATCGCTGAAATTGACGGGTTTCCTCTCGGGGAATTTGAAAGGCATTGTGACGCCTGTAGTCTGACGTCTGCTTCAAACTTGTAAATAAACTGAGTTTCAGTTTATAAGTCCATCTTACGCATTATGGTGGCCCTATCAATGGATGAAAACATAAGTTGTACCGTTTTCACATTGAAGGTCAGCTGAAGTGTATCAACTGCTTTGTTTGGAAATATTACTTTACTCTTGTACTATAACATGTAAGTAAGTATATTTGATACCACCAGGACAACTCAAGAGCGATAAACACCCGATGACACAAAGTGCCACCATGCGGATCAACGTGGAGAGGTCCCGGAAACCGCGTTCAACAGTTAGGTTACATTGCGGCCCCTGGAAACAGCCAGGGTGAGGCTTCACAATAACAAAAATTGCATCTCACAAGGGTGATGACGAAGATAACAAGTGTAGAGCTATAACATGCTTCGGAAAATAAAAACTAGCGTCCTACGAGTAGAGTGGATTTTCAGTTGATAACATGCGGGTGTGCGGAGTAATGAGGCGAATAGATTGGCTGCTGACACCCCTCTGGGCTCTGGTCTACTTTATGTGAAAGCGGGCATGGTGAAGGCTCTCTGTGATCAAATGGACACTGCAATGGTTTCTTCTTCTTCTTCTTCAGCTACTACAACAACAGCTGCTGCTGATGATGCTGTCACTACATTACCGCTACTGGTGTTGCAGATGTCGCCACCTGCACCATGACGGCTACATTTTTCTGCTGCTACTAACTCAAGTCGTGTTGCTTTTGTTGTCATTTATGTCCCCACCCTCTCTCATCCTGCCTACCGCTAAGCATTTCCCTAATAAATATACTTATATAGTACATTGCAAATTTGTCAAGAGTCCGATTCTTAACTCGCCTTCAGTTTTTCTGTTGTCATGGCATAATTCATATCTTTATTCTTTCCTGTAACCTGCCCAGAAAATGTGAGGTTCCTGATTGTGTAATTTTTTCCCCGTTATCTTCTTGGAGAATTGCTAACCTCTTTGTTGCTAGTGCCTTCCTCGTCATCACAGCTCAACCACAGCAATACCATACAACTCTCAGTATTTGACTGTTTGCAGTAAATGTGTCAAAATGTATGCCTGATTCTTTTCTGTACTCAAACCCTGTCCTCTGTCCTGACCATACCTACATTGTCTTCCTGCATACAGACGCCACTTAGCCTTTTACCATTTAGAAGCGAATCTACGGTGTCGAAGTGCCCTCCAGAAGTAGTTGGCAGACGGTTAAGACCGGAGTACTCTCATGTGGGGGGCCTGGTTTCGAATCCTTGGAAAGGTAGGGATTTTTTTTTTTTTCTGTCAGAGGTTACAAGAAAATCCTCACCTGCACAATCCTTGGCGACAGTACAAGCCATGCGACCTTAAATCTGCAGGCTCGAAGAGCTACAGCGCAAAAGTGGCAACACCTCACCAGGTAATGTTCCCAGAGACAGGAGTAGGTGCAGGTATCTACAGCAGCCAACCTCTACTCTACATTAATTTGAAAGAAAAAGAACTGTACAAAAAAAAATTCAAAAACACTGAAAACGTACGTGTCTGTAAGTTGCTAACAATGACACTGTAGAGCGATAAATCTCCCGTGAAGGAGAACCGAAACACACAAGTGATGTAGAGAAGTTACAGAGGAGACACTTATCTAATAAGTACACGTGTATACTTTGGTACAAGTACGTTATCAACAAGTTATCGCTGCAGTTATCTCATGCTATAGTACAGAAAATTGATTTGAGGGACACGCAGATCAATGTTCGACAGTACGCAACAGAGTTGATGGACCTTATTTCAAACACGAAAGACACGCACACAGATTAATGTTCGACATTATACAACAGTTTATAGACACGCAGATCGATGTTCGACAGTACACGACAGTTTATAGACACGCGGATCGATGTTCGACAGTACACAACAGTTCACGCAGATCGATGTTCGACAGTTCACAACAGTTTATAGACACGCAGATCGATGTTCGACAGTACACGACAGTTTATAGACACGCAGATCGATGTTCGACAGTACACGACAGTTTATAGACACGCAGATCGATGTTCGACAGTACACAACAGTTTATAGACACATAGATCGATGTTCGACAGTACACGACAGTTTATATAGACACGCAGATCGATGTTCGACAGTACACGACAGTTTATAGACACGCAGATCGATGTTCGACAGTACACAACAGTTCACGCAGATCAATGTTCGACAGTTCACAACAGTTTATAGACACGCAGATTGATGTTCGACAGTACACGACAGTTTATAGACACGCAGATCAATGTTCGACAGTACACGACAGTTTATAGACACGCAGATCGATGTTCGACAGTACACAACAGTTTATAGACACGCAGATCGATGTTCGACAGTACACGACAGTTTATAGACACGCAGATCGATGTTCGACAGTACACGACAGTTTATAGACACGCAGATCGATGTTCAACAGTACACAACAGTTTATAGACACGCAGATCGATGTTCGACAGTACACGACAGTTTATAGACACGCAGATCGATGTTTGACAGTACACAACAGTTTATAGACACGCAGATCGATGTTCAACAGTACACAACAGTTTATAGACACGCAGATCGATGTTCGACAGTACACGACAGTTTATAGACACGCAGATCGATGTTCAACAGTATACGACAGTTTATAGACACGCAGATTGATTTCGACAGTACACAACAGTTTATAGACACGCAGATCGATGTTCGACAGTACACAACAGTTTATAGACACGCAGATCGATGTTCGACAGTACTCGACAGTTTATAGACACGCGGATTGATCTTCGACAGTACACAACAGAGCTGATAGACACGCTGATCAATGTTCGACAGTACACAACTAGATTTGACTGAACTTCTTTCAAACACACAGGACACGCTCACAAATTAATGTTCGACAGTACACGACAGAGTTGATAGACACGCAGATCAATATTCAACAGTACACAACAGAGTTGATAAACAAGCAGATCAATATTCGACAATACACAACAGAGTTGACAGACACGCAGATCTATGTTCGACAGTAAACAACTAGAGCTGACGGGACTTCTTTCAAACACGCAGGTCGGGAAAGGGTATTGAAAATAGATCACAATGTAGTCATCATCATGGTTATGTTCCTTGACTGAAGCCGTGGATGTACAAATCTCATTCCTTGCTGTTCTGGAACATTTCATCTGCCCACTCTACCTGCAACTTTGAAAAGACACCTGGCCTCAAGAGTAAAATGTGCAATGCAAGCTATGGGGAACCTTGCAGGACCTGCAGCTGACATGCGAGTTCATAGAGGCTACCCACCTGATGGTCTGATCTGAGCATACGAAACCGAACGCAAAGAAGAAGAAGAAGGAACATTTCGACTGATGCTCTTCCTTCCCGTCCACAGCAAAGACCACTCAGAATTTTGTTGTTGTTGTCTAGCATAACATCAAAAGAGGTGAAGTCAGACAACAGCGCTACACGGGGCCCAAAAAAAGAATAGTAAACCTACATAGAACTGGTGTCATAAGCTACTACACACTGAGGGAGATACTGAAGAGGGGATCTGAACACTTATGGACTGAATGGTTTGATGCGTGACAATGATAATCTGTCGACTAACTAACTAAATATTTCTCTTTCCACTCTTCTGTCCCATTCTACCACTAATTTTTCCAGTCATGATTTTTCCGTTGCAACTCTTCTTGTTCCAAAGTATAGAATCTTCTTTGAGTTCACAGGCTGTAAACTCTCCTCGCCAGAAAGTTATGGCTGTTCATTCCCTTCTCGACTTAAGTATGGTTCCAGAACCTGCGTTTTGCTTCACATCCACTTTACTGATCTGCCTTATTTGTATGCAGACTGTTTGTTTCTGGTCTCAGGCAGATGCATTCTGACATCAAAGGAAACATCCCTGATTAGTTAACTTATGAAATGCTTGTTAAGGAGTACAGTATCTTCTTAAAGCTGTATGTAACAGTTTATTGTCATCAACTTTATCTGTACAATTTGTGATAGCCACTATGCCATTCAGGGTGAGCAACATTTTTTTCAGAAACCCAAGAGTCGAACTCTTTCTCCTTCGCTGACAAGCCAAGACTCGTTGTCTTACAGCACAACAGGTTTTAGATCCCATTTGGGCATTCATTGAACTAGACCTTTTTAAATAAAAACAAAAAGATGATTTTTTCACTTTGTTTGGCCTATCCTCTTTTCTGTCACACTTCCATGTGAAGTTTCGAAGCCAAGGGCCCCCCCTTCCACCCCCCCCCCCTCCAAATGTAAATGTAATGTCTTGGAGAAGCCTTTTCCTTTCTACTGCATCATCGCAGGCTGCTATCATCTTCTGGAAGATAAGAGAGAGAGAAAAAGAGTGAGAGAACAAAACAAAGAGAGTGAGAGACAGAAAACGAGTTAGAGAGTGAGCAAGAGAGATGGAAAGAGCGCGAGTGAGTGAGAGCAAGACAGAGTGAGTGAATTAATCATAGCCACAACAAGAGATAGATCCCTGGAAAGAGAGCAAGAGAGTAAGAGAGAGAAAGAATTCAGCTATAAAACACTTAAAAGGATGAACTGATACACAAAATATACATTTAAACTGTTCAAAAGACATAACAATAGAAACAAAGGTCTGAGTAATTATAAAATTGTTTATAAACACACATCAAGGTGCGATGGGAAAATATATTTCTGACACCAAAAAGACCATCAGTTTACTGAGTCTATAATTTCATACAAATAACTTGGGTTTGCTTCTCACTCTCAGCACCCTTCTCTACACATTCACCTATTGCCCTCTGAAAGCCTTGCATTTGTTCTCACATGCCTTGCTGCACCAACACTGAAAACACATACCTTGGTACAGAAATCAAAAACCTAACTAAAAACTCCAGTGTATTTAGGACCCCTGAACGGACTAAAAGTGCCCAACTGGACTCTATCCTAGACAATGAAGAGACCACAAAGGATAGAACAGATGAGTCGACTGCCTGCCCTATGTGACATATACTGGGCACAACAGCATAATCTGATGAATACATCACTTTACCCTCATGTCCCGGTAACCTTAAAAAAACAGGGTCTTTAGCCCGTTGAAATTACCGAACTAAAATCCTTAAAACAGCAAACCATTTTTGTTTAAATATACAAAGAAAAATGAATGGGAAAATCAATGATCAGGAACAGGTGAAGCAATAAATAGAATACATTCCCAGGGACATCTATCACTGAGGCTTACAGGAAAATTTGACCTCAACCGGGTTTTAAATCAGACATTTGGCTCAGAGATCCCCCATGCTGTTTGTAGTTAATGTATCCATATTCTGACCTCCTAACCTCTGCGCAGGTACAAACACAGCCAATAGCATTAACTATGCAACTTGCACCACAGACAAGTCGGAAAAGTGACATTCACAGGGAGCTGGACCCAGCTGGAAGTGTCAATTTTGAAGCTTCTTGGGGTGAAACTCAACACTGAGCTCACCAAAAACATAGCAGTCTTCTCCTGATTTTTACCTGACAAACACAGCTGTGGTATTAACATTTTAGAATGCTATAATACATACAAACAAATAAACACAACGCATTCTCATGTACAGCAATATGACAATGACATAAAGCATAATGAGACAGTGCAGTGTGAATATATTACATTTAACATTATATTTACATAACTGTACTTGTTTGTACATGCAGTAAAATGATTATATTGTAACAATAAATATTTATTAATGATTTGATATCCACATTTTGCCTTGAATCCCTTTCTTCTTCTGGTCTGTATTTTCCACTGGAACACAGTTCCTCAACCTGCTTACCACTAACTGTAATATTATGTGCCACCTTCTGCATCTCCCTCAACATCCTCATCTTTTTTTTTATTCTCATCACCATGAGTTTTTAGGTCTTCCTCTCTTTTCACCGTGGGTTACAGTGCAAGAACATTCTAGTTATCTACTGTCAGTTTACTCCTTGAGTTTGTCATATCTAACACAAGTGTCTATTTTTGTTTTCTCCTTCTGATATTCTGTTTTAATTTTATTTATTTTTCTTAAGCTCTGCATTGATAATCCTATCATATCAGTTAGCTAGTTGGTAATTTAATTGACAGATTATCCTTACCACGCATCGGAAGACCATAAGTGCTAGGATCCCATCTTCAGTATCTTCTTCAGTGTGCTGCGACCAATAACATCAGTTCTGTATTGTTATACTATTCATCTTTGGCTACCCACATAGTGTTCACGTCTGGCAATACCCCCTTTGAGCTAAAATTCTTGTAGCCTGTTTAATATTATCGATTCACTGTTAATTAGTTAATCCCTGTATTCTGTGCTGAAACCAGTTGATGAATGTCTAGTTTATTAGTAAATGTTTCAATCTTTCTCTGTGTTGATAACTGAAGGAGTGATATCTTGAGCTCAATGTGGGCATTCACAGACTCTGCTCAGTTCACTTATTTATCCTCTGAGAACTGATACCTCAATCCTGTGCAGGCACCAGTTAATGAGTGTGTGTCATGTATTACTGTTTCAATTTTCTCTGTGTTCCTTACAGCAGGAGTGATGTGACTCAACTCATTCTGGGCATTCCTAGGGTCACCTCAGTTCATTAACTGACCCCCTGATAACTGATACCTCAGTTCATTAACTGATCCCCTGATAACTGATTCCTCAGTTCATTAACTGACCCCCTGATAACTGATTCCTCAGTTCATTAACTGATCCCCTGATAACTGATACCTCAGTTCATTAACTGACCCCCTGATAACTGATACCTCAGTTCATTAACTGATCCCCTGATAACTGATCCCCTGATAAACTGATACCTCAGTTCATTAACTGATCCCCTGATAACTGATACCTCAGTTCATTAACATCCCCTGATAACTGATACCTCAGTTCATGATCCCCAGTTCATGATAATAACTGATACCTCATCCCCTGATAACTGATTTCATTAACTGATCCCCTGATAACTGATACCTCAGTTCATTAACTGATCCCCTGATAACTGATACCTCAGTTCATTAACTGATCCCCTGATAACTGATACCTCCTGTTCATTAACTGATCCCCTGATACTGATACCTCAGTTCATTAATCCCCTGATAACTGATCCCCTGATAAACTGATACCTCAGTTCATTAACTGATCCCCTGATAACTGATACCTGATTAACTGATCCCCTGATAACTGATACCTCAGTTCATTAACTGATCCCCTGATAAACTGATACCTCAGTTCATTAACTGATCCCCTGATAACTGATACCTCAGTTCATTAACTGATCCCCTGATAACTGATACCTCAGTTCATTAACTGATCCCCTGATAACTGATACCTCAGTTCATTAACTGATCCCCTGATAACTGATACCTCAGTTCATTAACTGATCCCCTGATAACTGATACCTCAGTTCATTAACTGATCCCCTGATAACTGATACCTCAGTTCATACCAAGCCCAGAAGTGAAACCCACTGTCTGATGGATGCCTTTCCCAACAATAAATAAAATTAATAACTGCTTACAATAAGATGAATAATTTTACACAATAACGTTCATAATTGTATACAATAAGATAAATAAATACAATACATAGATGCAGTAAAAAGTAAAGTAAAGTTCCCAGCGATTCCAGAAAGATATTGTGGCGATCGGGCATATGGGAAGAGACGCCCACCATTTTTACAGACCATAAACAGCACACATGATGTGTCACTTGGTAACCAATGTGGTCAGCATTACGCCGGCTGTCTTTACTGCAGACTGACTAGTAATTACAGAACAGTAGACCAGAGATGGTCACAGAAAGATATTGTGGAGACTGGACATAAAACAGTTTGCATCACATGATGTGGTCACATGACTGAAGGACACCAATGTTGGTCAGTAGTGGAGACTGGACATAAAACAGTTAGCATCACATGATGTGGTCACTTGACTGAAGGACAATAATGTTTTGGTCAGTAGTGGAGGCTCCAATAACACTACAGATAGGTCGGCTCAGAGTTCATGGGCAATCACACACAACCTCCTTCACTGTCCTATTTAAACACTAGTAATAGACTTAGGAGTCTCAGCCAAAATCTTGAAGCTTGCACACACTAAGTAAAAAAATGCATAAGGCAGATGTGTCAACATTATTGGCCCCCACACAAGAATTGCAGCTCACCGTTGGTCCCATACTAGGGAAAAACTTGAAGCTTGCACACGCTAAGTAAAAACAAAATGCATAAGGCAGATGTGTCAGCATTAATAGGGTGAAGCTTGCACACGGTAAGTAAAAACAAAATGCATAAGGCAGAAGTGTCAGCATTAATGGTTCCACACAAGAATTGCAGCTCACCGTTGGTGTGAACAGTCAATCATGAAAGCCAGCAAAATTATACACCATTGTCAGCATAACAGGCCATATTTTGGTGCAGTAAACAACACGCCACGGGCATGACAGAAAAAAAACATTTCACATGAAATCCACAGCTCACAGTGTTGCATCAAGCAATCAACTCAGTGCCCTTTTTAAAGAAAAATTTGTTCACAATAAATAAAAACAAATTGTCATATTAATGAGACATTTGCAGTAACGAAACCAACCGATAACACACCATGTATATTACATGAAACATCTTGATAATAATAGAAAACCTCCTCAAACAACTGGAAACCCTGTGTAATAGTGAGAAACTTGTGTGAATGGGGAACCCTGTGTGATAGTGGGAAAGCCTGAGTGATAGTGGGAAACCCTGTGCGATAGTGGAAAACCCTGACTGATAGTAGGAAACCCTGAGTGATAGTGGGAAACCCTGAGTGATAGTGGGAAACCCTGTGTGACAGTGGGAAACCCTGTGTGATAGTGGGAAACCCTGTGTGATAGTGGGCAAGCCTGAGTGATAGTGGGAAACCCTGAGTGATAGTGGGAAAGCCTGAGTGATAGTGGGAAACCCTGAGTGATAGTGGGAAAGCCTGAGTGATAGTGGGAAACCCTGTGTGATAGTGGGAAAGCCTGAGTGATAGTGGGAAACCCTGTGTGATAGTGGGAAACCCTGTGCTATAGTGGGAAAGCCTGTGTGATAGTGGGAAACCCTGTGTGATAGTGGGAAAGCCTGAGTGATAGTGGGAAACCCTGTGCGATAGTGGGAAAGCCTGAGTGATAGTGGGAAACCCTGTGTGATAGTGGGAAACCCTGAGTGATAGTGGGAAACCCTGAGTGATAGTGGGAAACCCTGTGCGATAATGGGAAAGCCTGTGTGATAGTGGGGAAACCCTGTGCGATAGTGGGAAACCCTGTGTGATAGTGGGAAACCCTGTGCGATAGTGGGAAAGCCTGTGTGATAGTGGGAAACCCTGTGCGATAGTGGGAAAGCCTGTGTGATAGTGGGAAACCCTGTGCGATAGTGGGAAGCCTGAGTGATAGTGGGGAAACCCTGAGTGATAGTGGGGAAACCCTGAGTGATAGTGGGAAACTGAGTGATAGTGGGGAAACTGAGTGATAGTTGGAAACTGAGTGATAGTGGGGAAACTGAGTGATAGTGGGGAAACTGAGTGATAGTGGGAAACTGAGTGATAGTGGGAAACTGAGTGATAGTGGGGAAACTGAGTGATAGTGGGAAACTGAGTGATAGTGGGAAACTGAGTGATAGTGGGAAACTGAGTGATAGTGGGAAACTGAGTGATAGTGGGGAAACTGAGTGATAGTGGGAAACTGAGTGATAGTGGGGAAACTGAGTGATAGTGGGAAACTGAGTGATAGTGGGAAACCTTGAGTGATAGTGGGAAACTGAGTGATAGTGGGGAAACTGAGTGATAGTGGGGAAACTGAGTGATAGTGGGGAAACTGAGTGATAGTGGGAAACTGAGTGATAGTGGGAAACTGAGTGATAGTGGGAAACCCTGAGTGATAGTGGGGAAACTGAGTGATAGTGGGGAAACTGAGTGATAGTGGGGAAACTGAGTGATAGTGGGGAAACTGAGTGATAGTGGGAAACTGAGTGATAGTGGGAAACTGAGTGATAGTGGGAAACCCTGAGTGATAGTGGGGAAACTGAGTGATAGTGGGGAAACTGAGTGATAGTGGGAAACTGAGTGATAGTGGGAAACTGAGTGATAGTGGGAAACTGAGTGATAGTGGGGAAACTGAGTGATAGTGGGGAAACTGAGTGATAGTGGGGAAACTGAGTGATAGTGGGGAAACTGAGTGATAGTGGGGAAACTGAGTTATAGTGGGAAACTGAGTGATAGTGGGAAACTGAGTGATAGTGGGGAAACTGAGTGATAGTGGGAAACTAAGTGATAGTGGGGAAACTGAGTGATAGTGGGGAAACTGAGTGATAGTGGGAAACTGAGTGACAGTGGGGAAACCCTGAGTGATAGTGGGAAACTGAGTGATAGTGGGGAAACCCTGAGTGATAGTGGGAAACCCTGAGTGATAGTGGGGAAACCCTGAGTGATAGTGGGGAAACTGAGTGATAGTGGGAAACTGAGTGATAGTGGGAAAACTGAGTGATAGTGGGGAAACTGAGTGATAGTGGGGAAACCCTGAGTGATAGTGGGAAACTGAGTGATAGTGGGGAAACCCTGAGTGATAGTGGGAAACTGAGTGATAGTGGGAAACTGAGTGATAGTGGTAAAACTGAGTGATAGTGGGGAAACTGAGTGATAGTGGGGAAACTGAGTGATAGTGGGAAACTGAGTGATAGTGGGGAAACTGAGTGATAGTGGGAAACCTTGAGTGATAGTGGGAAACCCTGAGTGATAGTGGGAAACCCTGAGTGATAGTGGGAAACTGAGTGATAGTGGGAAACCCTGAGTGATAGTGGGAAACTCTGTGAGATAGTGGGAAACCCTGAGTGATAGTGGGAAACCCTGAGTGATAGTGGGGAAACCCTGAGTGATAGTGGGGAAACCCTGAGTGATAGTGGGAAACCCTGAGTGATAGTGGGGAAACCTTGAGTGATAGTGGGGAAACCCTGAGTGATAGTAGGAAAGCCTGAGTGATAGTGGGAAACCCTGAGTGATAGTGGGAAAGCCCAAGTGATAGTGGGGAAACCCTGAGTGATAGTGGTCAAATCCTGAGTGATAGTGAGGAAACCCTGAGTGATAGTGGGGGAAACCTTGAGTGATAGTGGGGAACCCTGAGTGATATCGGGAAACTGAGTGATAGTGGGAAAACCCTGAGTGATAGTGGGGGAAACCCTGAGTGATAGTGGGGAAACCCTGAGTGATAGTGGGAAAGCCTGAGTGATAGTGGGGAAACCCTGAGTGATAGTGGGAAAGCCTGAGTGATAGTGGGGAAATCCTGAGTGATAGTGGGAAAGCCTGAGTGTTAGTGGGGAAACCCTGAGCGATAGTGGGGAAACCCTGAGTGATAGTGGGAAAGCCTGAGTGATAGTGGGGAAACCCTGAGTGATAGTGGGGAAACCCTGAGTGATAGTAGGAAAGCCTGAGTGATAGTGGGAAACCCTGAGTGATAGTGGGAAAGCCCAAGTGATAGTGGGGAAACCCTGAGTGATAGTGGTCAAATCCTGAGTGATAGTGAGGAAACCCTGAGTGATAGTGGGGGAAACCTTGAGTGATAGTGGGGAACCCTGAGTGATATCGGGAAACTGAGTGATAGTGGGAAAACCCTGAGTGATAGTGGGGAAACCCTGAGTGATAGTGGGGAAACCCTGAGTGATAGTGGGAAAGCCTGAGTGATATTGGGGAAACCCTGAGTGATAGTGGGAAAGCCTGAGTGATAGTGGGGAAATCCTGAGTGATAGTGGGAAAGCCTGAGTGTTAGTGGGGAAACCCTGAGCGATAGTGGGGAAACCCTGAGTGATAGTGGGAAAGCCTGAGTGATAGTGGGGAAACCCTGAGTGATAGTGGGAAAGCCCAAGTGATAGTGGGAAACCCTGAGTGATAGTGGGGAACCCTGAGTGATAGTGGGGAACCCTGAGTGATATCGGGAAACTGAGTGATAGTGGGAAACTGAGTGATAGTGGGAAACTGAGTGATAGTGGGGAAACCCTGAGTGATAGTGGGAAACCTTGTGTAATAGTGGGAAACCCTGAGTGATAGTGGGAAACTGAGTGATAGTGGGAAACTGAGTGATAGTGGGAAACTGAGTGATAGTGGGAAACCCTGAGTGATAGTGGGAAAACCCTGAGTGATAGTGGGGAACCTTGTGTAATTGTGGGAAACCCTGAGTGGTAGTGGGAAACCTTGTGTAATAGTGGGAAACCCTGAGTGATAGTGGGGAAACCCTGAGTGATAGGGGGAAACCCTGAGTGATAGGGGGAAACCCTGAGTGATAGTGGGGAAACCCTGAGTGATAGTGGGGAAACTTGTGTAATAGTGGGAAACCCTGAGTGATAGTGGGAAAGCCCAAGTGATAGTGGGAAACCCTGAGTGATAGTGGGAAACCCAAGTGATAGTGGGAAACCCTGAGTGATAGTGGGAAACCTTGAGTGATAGTGGGAAACCCTGTGTGATAGTGGGAAACCCTGAGTGATAGTGGGAAACCCTGAGTGATAGTGGGAAACCCTGTGTGATAGTGGGAAAACCCTGAGTGATAGTGGGAAACCTGTGTGATAGTGGGGAAACCCTGTGTGATAGTGGGGAAACCCTGAGTGATAGTGGGAAACCCTGATAGTGGGAAACCCTAAGTGATAGTGGGAAACTGTGTATAATAGCTGTAAATGTTTAGTGATAGTATACATCAAAACATACAATTATTAACATGATTTCTGTATTCATTTAGCTTTAATTTCTCAGTGCAGCATAGGACCTCAACATTTGAATCCCCCTTACAGACTTGTCTGTGACAGGTTGGGTTATCCAGCTAAAGATAAAGAGATCCATAGGATGAGGTAGCAGGCCTCACATCAACAACTCAAAACGATTAAGTCTTATCACAACTTGCACACACTTCCGTGGGTTGAATATACACATTTAATCAACTGTACACAATAATAGCCGGTCAACCAAACATATTTCAGGCTCCACAATATTACAAAGAAATTCTCAGAATACCACCACTGGTTTAAATATGGATCCTTGGAATGTACATGTCTATATTACAAAACAAATGTATAAAATATCATTAACATTAATGTTATGAATGTATATGAACATTGGTTCTGTTGAGTAGCATGAAGTCATGACTGATGACACAGCACTGATGTCCCTGCACTTAGGACAAAACTAGTGCTCTGTTTCTCCCAGTATAAGTTGAAGGCTGTGGATGCTGAGTCCTCACTGGGGCCTGGTCAGCTACAAGTCAGAACCATCTCAGCCTGCAGTCAGTGAGATGGGATCCTTTTCTCTACTTTCCAGTTACAAGGGCCCTAACTGAGATGATTCATCCAGAGAAGTGTCACTCACTAGGAGCTTACAGAGTGTGTCTTCTCTGTGCACTGTCAGTGTCTCACAAAAGACTGATCTTGCAGCTGATACATCAGCTTTCTTGGGGGTCATGGTTGTAGGAGGGGGGAGGGCGGGGAAGGTCTATAACCAATACCGTTTCGGGAATGTAAAATGTTACATTATAGTTGCTTTTTTCTTCTTTATTTCTTTTTTGAAAAAACTGACAATATATAATATAATTTGATCTTCCCAGAGTCTTTTGACAGATCAGAATGACTGTTCTAATCCCTTAACACTGTTAAAGGAGAGCCATTTCATCTGTGTATTTAAGTTCTGCAGCTGTACAGTCACCAGTGATGACACTAACAGAAACATTCTGCAGCTGTACAGTCACCAGTGATGACACTAACAGAAACATTCTGCAGCTGTACAGTCACCAGCGATGACACTAACAGAAACATTCTGCAGCTGTACAGTCACCAGCGATGACACTAACAGAAACATTCTGCAGCTGTACAGTCACCAGCGATGACACTAACAGAAACATTCTGCAGCTGTACAGTCACCAGCGATGTCACTAGCAGAAACATTCTGCAGCTGTACAGTCACCAGCGATGTCACTAGCAGAAACATTCTGCAGCTGTACAGTCACCAGAGATGACACTAACAGAAACATTCTGCAGCTGTACAGTCACCAGCGATGACACTAACAGAAACATTCTGCAGCTGTACAGTCACCAGCGATGACACTAACAGAAACATTCTGCAGCTGTACAGTCACCAGCGATGACACTAACAGAAACATTCTGCAGCTGTACAGTCACCAGCGATGTCACTAGCAGAAACATTCTGCAGCTGTACAGTCACCAGCGATGTCGCTAGCAGAAACATTCTGCAGCTGTACAGTCACCAGTGATGACACTAACAGAAACATTCTGCAGCTGTACAGTCACCAGCGATGACACTAACAGAAACATTCTGCAGCTGTACAGTCACCAGCGATGTCACTAGCAGAAACATTCTGCAGCTGTACAGTCACCAGCGATGACACTAACAGAAACATTCTGCAGCTGTACAGTCACCAGCGATGACACTAACAGAAACATTCTGCAGCTGTACAGTCACCAGCGATGACACTAACAGAAACATTCTGCAGCTGTACAGTCACCAGTGATGACACTAGCAGAAACATTCTGCAGCTGTACAGTCACCAGCGATGTCACTAGCAGAAACATTCTGCAGCTGTACAGTCACCAGCGATGTCACTAGCAGAAACATTCTACATCTTGTTGCATGACAGGACAGATTTTATTACAGGAATTTATTTGACAATGTTTCTTCTTTCATAATGTAGAAAATAGTTTTCAACTACCAATGACTATTTTAGAACAAAATGAATGACGTACAATATGGCATGAACATATATTGATGATTTATGTAAAAGAATACTGTCAAATATGTATTTCCAGTAAGGCAGACAGAACCATAATGCAAGGAGTATTCAGATTAAAAACAGATTGCTCATTTAAAATGGGGAAATGAAACGTTATTGGGTTCATAGACTTGGGGTGTTTTAAATAAAATATCAGTATTACATACATAAAAAATAAATAGATTGTGTTGTTTCAGAAACTGAAATACATCTGTCAGATTAAACATGACAAGTAGCATTGACACATAAAATACTGGAGGGTATGTGTTGTAGAAGAGGCAGGGTTTGACCAGCACAAAGATGGACACAGGACATTGGGAAAACTATGGACATGAGAATACAGGAGGCGGGACAACTAGAAGAGATCTAGATTTGTTGAGGGTGCCATGTGAATCAACCCTGAACAATCGGTAAGCAATTAACACAAATCAGAAATTCAATGAAAGAATACAGAACATTATGTGGACAGAGAGACTAAGTAATCCAGAGGTTCTGACAGAGGTTAAAACCCACAGACAACTGACCACAAACATGAGAAAGTGTCCATCCTTATTACGAAGAGAAAACCTGTAAAATGTCACAACTTGATGGGAAGAGAGATAGGACAGTCAAGCAAAGTACCCCTCTCCGTGCCTTCTAGCGTACTGGGTATTCTCCATGCCTTCTAGCGTACTGGGTATTTAGTGCCAGACCTATAGTTTATAGACCAACTGGCACATAGTGGGTGCTGTCGTCTACATCATGCTGGCGACCTTTACTTCCATGGACCTTATATGGTACACATTTAAGACTGGGTCAATCTGGAAGCCAAGGTCATTTGTGTAGGGAAAAAACATCCAAATCTGCTGATCTCCAAGACTGTTGGATCCACAGGCAAAGAGTCTAGCCATCACCTCAGTGGCTCCCAAAGATAGACAAAACATTTAAAAAACTGTCTTTTGTCATGGCATGGAAGGTGCCAGCATAAAAATGGATGCATAACGTTGGAGATCGCAACAAGTGGAGAAACTGGCAAGGTTCCTGAGGATGATAGTTTAGGTAATCAAACTTGTAAAAACCGTATAGCCTACAATGGTGAGGTACAGTAAAATGTTTTGTTACCTCACCATGCAGAATAACAATCTGTGCCAATGTAGGGCAGCATTTTTTTTATTGTTATAAGCCTCACCCCGGCTGTTGTCAGGGGCCCTATGTAACCCAACCTATGGGATGAACGGGGTTTCTGTGACCTGTCTCCGGGTGAACCTCATCTGAGTGGTAGCACTTTGTGTCACCGGGTGATTATCAATCGGCATGATGTCCTGGTGGAGTCGAATGTTAATCAGTCAACCTCACCATGGAACCTCAACATCTCGTCTTGTTTTGTTCATGTATATTGCCATTAGTACTACAAACTCCAGCAGAAGTTCTGGTTGTTTGTCCACTTCTGGACTTTGGTCTTGTTCCAGAACTTGAGTTGCACATCCATTTTACAGATCTGGCTTATCTGTATGCAGACTGTTGGTTTCTTGTCTCTCAGGCTGATGCACTCCAACTGAAGGAAACCGACAATTAGTCGACTCTTACAACATATTTGTTTCTGACAAAAACATGTTATTTATTTCCGTGGCTAGAAAATTGTCTCTTTCTGTCTTCCATGCTGTCTCCACCATCTCTAAACCTACCTTTCCCATGACACACACACACACACACACACACGTACACATGCACACACGCATGCATGCGCACGCACGCACACACACACGCACCCACAACTATTAACCTGTTGTGACTGTGGTAATCCCCTGTCACTGTCACTTTACCTCTTGCATACTTGGATACAGCCGACAGTGAATACCAGACATTCTCAAATTTGTAATATTCAAAACTATTTTCCAAATATTAAACCATTTGATTTTTTGACGTTCGATAAAATCATTTACCGGTACTGTGTCTACCATTGTTCTTAGTCCTTGGTTGCTCTGCTTGCCACCGCATGAAAGTTATGAAAATTTTAAGTTTGCAAACACACAATGTTTTACAGGAAGAGAAGGGACATCTTTATGTAACTGTTAGGCTAATCAATAAAACAGATAGACTTCAAACAACAACCAGCATCAAAATGCTTCCACTATTTGCCGCAGAGATGTATATGTCCCTATAACACAGCCTACAATGCCAAACAGAAATATCAAAACATTTTTGACGAGAATGTACGGTGGCAGGCGCTGGTCTTCGCTGGACAAGGTAATTACTTCGATGATGGCTGGTAGAATCAGGGCCAAGGCAGAACTGGCAAAGGCTCCTATCAGTGAGATGAGCAGATCCAGGTGAGGTATGGCTACAGCAAACCCAACTGTCAACAGAAAACACACAGGTGAACAATTTAAAAATAAAAACAAGAAGCATAAAAGCTCATTCTTCTTCAGCTTTCTGAGCCACTGAGGTTCACAGGTGCAGATATCACCCACCTCCATTATCCTTAAGTGTTGTGTGTGTATATGCTCTGTGTGTGTGTGTGCATGCATGTGTTTGTTGTGGCTGTGTTTGTCTGTCGTGTATGTCTGTCTAAGTGTTGTGTTGTATCTGTGTGTGTTTGTGATGCTGTGTCTGTGTATATTTGTTGTGACTATGTGTATGTGGCATCTATGTGTTGCTGTGATTGTGTTTTGTGTCATGTGTATGATGTCTTTGTGTACTGTGTCTGTGTGTGTATATTGTTACTGTGTGTAAGTGTTTTATCTTTGTGTTTGTGTCGTGTTTGTGTTGTTTCTGTGTAAGCTGTATTTGTGTATTAAATCTGTGAGTGTACTGTGACTGGGTTGTTGTGTTGGTGTGTGTTTGTGTGAGAGAGAGATACTGTGTGTATGTGATGTGTCTGTGGCATGAGATATGTCTCTGTGTGTTTTGCATCTGTGCTTATGTGTTGTGTGTGTATTTATATTTGTGTGTGTACGTGTATGTGTTCTGTATGTGCACATGTGCTGTGTCTCTGCATTTTGTGTCTGTATGTGTTGTATCAGTGTGCGTGCCTCTGTGTGTAAGCATATGTCACATAACGAGCAGTTATTATAGCTCTTGGGCCTCGGTGAGCTGGTCCGGGTGTCTAGTGGAAAAGAGTTTCTCATCCCTTGAAAGTCCATCGTGTCTGAGTTGTCTGCCAGTGTTCCTCTGCCACCTGCTAACAAAAGTCCAACATGTGTCCGGTATACCAATTGTAAGCTTGTCGCTCGGTCGTCCAGGTATGCAGACTGCTCTAATTATGCTACAGCGACGACTTCTTATCTCACAGTACCTTCTGCAAAATCACCAAGTCGTCTTGTCCCTGTCCGAACACCATCCGGTAATTTCGTGCAGCAGGGAAACCAACCCTGAGCCTCATGAACTCAGGTGGGCCCATTCTCTGAAAATGTCTAGGAGCTCGTGGGCCGAAACGTTTGTCGACGAGAGATTACTTCTACTGACAATTGGTAGATCCCTGCTGTACTTGCTCCCCTGTGGAGTTTATTCTTATCTTACTTGTAGGAACCTATAAAAGACACCAGGCAGCAGTCTGACGGACAACACTGTTGTCACCACCTGCTCCTTGCGGAACAGAACTTCTTCTTCTTGGCTTACATCATCTATCAGCTCTGGCAGACAAGTTTAGTTGTTCTTCGTCCACTCCTGGACCTTAATCTTATTGCAGAACTTGAGTTTTGCATGCACACTTGTTTATAGATATGGCTTGAGAGAGGCATTGCCCACTCACACTTGTTTATAGATGTGGCTTAAGAGAGGCATTGCCACTCACACTTGTGTGTTTATAGATATGGCTTGAGAGAGGCACTGCCCACTAAACCTAAACCTGCTCCTGATAGACCTAAACTGGTTTTAACATATCATCTTAATAATTTGGCTGTGTCTACAATCTGTTATCGTCACCTTAACATTCTTCGCTCTGATCCTGACACCCGTAAGATTTTTAGTGACAACACTAGAGTGGTATGAACAAACTTGTCAGAAGCAGACTGTCTCTGATCCTAACACCCGTATGATCTTTAGTGACAACACTAGAGTGGTATGAACAAACTTGACAGAAGCAGACTGATACTGACACCCGTAAGATCTTTAGTGACAACACTACAGTGGTATGAACAAACTTGACAGAAGCAGACTGATCCTAACACCCGTAAGATCTTTAGTGACAACACTAGAGTGGTATGAACAAACTTGACAGAAGCAGACTGATCCTAACACCCGTAAGATCTTTAATGACAACACTAGAGTGGTATGAACAAACTTGACAGAAGCAGACTGATCCTAACACCCGTAAGATCTTTAATGACAACACTAGAGTGGTATGAACAAACTTGACAGAAGCAGACTGATACTAACACACGTAAGATCTTTAATGACAACACTAGAGTGGTATGAACAAACTTGACAGAAGCAGACTGATACTAACACCCGTAAGATCTTTAATGACAACCCTAGAGTGGTATGAACAAACTTGACAGAAGCAGACTGATCCTAACACCCGTAAGATCTTTAATGACAACACTAGAGTGGTATGAACAAACTTGACAGAAACAGACTGATACTAACACCCGTAAGATCTTTAATGACAACACTAGAGTGGTATGAACAAACTTGACAGAAGCAGACTGATACTAACACCCGTAAGATCTTTAATGACAACACTAGAGTGGTATGAACAAACTTGTCAGAAGCAGACTGGCTCTGATCCTAACAGACATTCCTGTTGGTACTTCCAAAAGCTCCTGCACAAGATGTAAAACATGTCCGTTTGTGATCAAAATTCCTTTTTAACTTATTCATATTTCTCTACCTCTTTTTACATTGGCCTTCTTACTTATTTTGTTTTGTATTATAGCTCTTCAAATTTTTCCCTATTATGTACTACTTGGTTTCACGTTGACCTGATTTTTTTATTACCTCTGTTATCTTGTCCGTTGAGTTTTCCAGTCACAGTCCGTGCTGTATTTAGCTCTCCGTTGATAAAAGACACGTGCAGTTGTGTTTGTGTGCATCTTTTCCATTCCCTCTCTTGAAATTTCTAGTCACATTTTTTGGTTATATTTAGCATTATTTGTCAGTAGACTGTAGTTCCGTGACTCTCAAGCAGATGCACTGCAACTTTAAATAAAACACTCCCCTAATAAAGTCAACTTTTACAACATGCTTATGAGAGGGAACATTTGGTTAATTCTCTTCCTCCTAAAATAGGACCCTAGAACCCACAGGGGAGAGGAACAGAACAAAATAATGACAATCTCAGCTGACGATGACAAGACAAAACAATCTGTCAAATACACTCACATGTGACTAAGACCAATGCTATACGGAAAAAATATTCCCCGTATTTGCGTAAAAATTTATTTTCCAGACGTTTTTTGATTGCAGGCCACATGATGGCTATAGGCACATAGAACTGGACGTTGTAGGAGATAAAGATGGCTAGAGCAAACATCAACCTCACGGACAGGTACAGCCTGGAAGTAAACAAACACATGTGTCATCTGCATGTTTTTGGGAAAGCAAAGAATCATAACATAACCTCACACCATGATAACCTCACAACATGATAACCTCACAACATGATAACCCATGATAACCTCACAACAAGATAACCTCACAACATGATAACCTCACAACATGATAACCCCACAACATGATAACCTCACAACATGATAACCTCACAAAATGATAACCTCACAACATGATAACCTCACAACATGATAACCTCACAACATGATAACCCATGATAACCTCACAACAAGATAACCTCACAACAAGATAACCTCACAACATGATAACCCCACAACATGATAACCTCACAACATGATAACCTCACAACATGATAACCTCACAACATGATAACCCCACAACATGATAACCTCACAACATGATAACCTCACAACATGATAACCTCACAACATGATAACCTCACAACATGATAACCTCACAACATGATAACCTCACAACATGATAACCTCACAACATGATAACCTCACAACATGATAACCCACAACATGATAACCTCACAACATGATAACCCCACAACATGATAACCCACAAAACATGATAACCTCACAACATGATTACCTCACAACATGATAACCTCACAACATGATAACCTCACAACATGATAACCTCACAACATGATAACCTCACAACATGATAACCCCACAACATGATAACCCCACAACATGATAACCTCACAACATGATAACCCCACAACATGATAACCCCACAACATGATAACCTGTAATGAAAATATAAAACCAAAATTAAATGCATAAGGAAACTAATGAACACATCCACATGTGGGTTCTCAACTCTGGCGGAAAGTTCTGGTTGTGTCACAACATAACAGGACTTCATGATAACCTTCCAGAACTGATAGTTTCACTTGCACGTAACCTCACAACATGATCTGGCTCATTTGTAACCTCACAGTCCATTCCTTGACTCTCAGGCATGACTGTCCATCCCTTAACCTCACAACATGACTGTCCATTCCATGACAACCTCACAACATCACATTCCTGATAACTCTCAGGCATGACTAACCCATCCTAACCTCAGACAGACATGTCCACCCCTTGACTCTCAGGCAGAACATCACAACATGATTGACTCTCAGACATGACTGTCCCTCCAAAATGATAAACTCAGACAGACTGTCCATTCTTTGACAACAGACAGACTCACCATCCCTTGACTCTCACACACACTGATCCATCCCTTGACTCTCAGACAGACTGTCACAACCTGACAACCTCACAGACATGATAATCCTCACTCATAAGCAGACTCGCAAAATCCCTGACTCTCAGACAGACTGTCCATTCCTTGACTCTCAGGCAGACTGTCCATCCCTGGACTCTCAGACAGACTGTCCATCCCTTGACTCTCAGACAGACTGTCCATTCCTTGACTCTCAGGCAGACTGTCCATCCCTGGACTCTCAGACAGATTGTCCATCCCTTGACTCTCAGACAGACTGTCCATCCCTTCACTCTCAGACAGACTGTCCATCCCTTGACTCTCAAGCAGACTCGCCATCCCTTGACTCTCAGACAGACAGTCCATCCCTTGACTCTCAGGCAGACTGTCCATCCCTTGACTCTCAGACAGACGTACACTGACTTTGAAGGAAACACCCCTAATTTAGTCACCTTTTATGGCATGCTTGTTGGGTGGATGTCTGGGGAAGGGGGAAAAGGGGGGGGGGGGGGGGGGGGGGGGGGCACACTGAGTCTATTCATTCCCCCCCCTCCCCAAAATGGTACCCTGGAAACCACAGGGGGGAATAACAAGTCATGAAGTTCCAAAAGAGAATAAGGATCGTGAGCGGATAAAGCACATAAACGTAAAGGACCGTGTTCCACGCCTTCAGACGTACTGGACATACAGTGCTAGACTTTTCTACAGACCACTGGGCACTCTGATGTGGTCAACGTGACGCTGGCCACCTTTACTACCCAAGATTTTGCCTGGTACCCATTTGAGACTAGGTCGACCTGAGAGCAATTCATTTTTTTTTTGTTGTAAAAGTCCGGCTTCGTTCGGATTTGAACCCACAACCAGACGAGCGTCTTGCCATTTCACCAAGGCAGTTCCCAGGCAGAAAAATTAACATTGCCAAACCCTTTTCCCTTTACCTACTGGTCACTCTCCTGTAGTGATCCTATCCTCAGATGTGACAGTATCCATTACATGTGGCTGCTCATCATACCCAAGGTCTGCTTATACATACTGCAGCCTCTGCAAGTGTTCTCCCCTTCAACTTTTTAGAACTGCTGCAGCAATTCTTCTTCTTCTTCTTTGCATTCACTGGCTGGAAACTTCAGCCGAAAGTTTTGGTTTTTCATTCACCTCTGGGCTTTAGACTTGTTCCAGAACCTCAGTGTTGTGTGCACATCTATTTTATAGATCTGACATCTGGATGCAGACTGATGGTTCCTTGCCTTTCAGACGGATGCACTCCGACTTCAAAGAAAACCCTCATTAGTCAACTCTTACGATATGCTTACTGGGGAACCAGTGGGTCTATTCTTGTTTTCCCTACAATTGGCTCCCAGAACCCACATGGCAAGCTGCAGTAATGATTTTATATTTCATTTAATTCTAACTGCTTGACATTTTGTTTCTCACATGATTGTATATTGTTTTCTCACATGATTGTATATTGTTTTCTCACATGATTGTATATTGTTTTCTCACATGATTGTATATTGTTTTCTCACATGATTGTATATTGTTTTCTCACATGATTGTATATTGTTTTCTCACATGACTGTATATTGTTTTCTCACATGATTGTATATTGTTTTCTCACATGACTGTATATTGTTTTCTCACATGATTGTATATTGTTTTCTCACATGATTGTAATTTGTTTTCTCACATGATTGTATATTGTTTTCTGATTGTATATTGTTTTTCTCACATGATGATTGTAATTTGTTTTCTCACATGATTGTATATTGTTTCTCACATGATTGTATATTGTTTTCTCACATGATTGTATATTGTTTTCTCACGTGATTGTATATTGTTTCTCACATGATTGAATATTGTTTTCTCACATGATTGTATATTGTTTTCTCACATGATTGTATATTGTTTTCTCACATGATTGTATTTTGTTTTCTCACATGATTGTATATTGTTTCTCACATGATTGTATATTGTTTTCTCACATGATTGTATATTGTTTTCTCACATGATTGTATATTGTTTTCTCCCCTAATGTTGCAACCATAGAGACATTTCTATCTTTATTTTGTGTTATTATTTATTCTACAATTTCGCTGATGAAAGCCTGTCACTGGAGCTACAGAATTTGTGTTTGTGTGACACTGAGAGCAACCAGCCAATCTGTAAAGACAGAAGGAACCATATGAGATCAAACTCTGTGCAATTAAAATTTAGTTAACCTTATCTTAAAAAAAAAAATTGTTAAGTCAGTGTGATGAAAGTCAATGAACAAGTCGGTTCAACTATGCACTTAACATCACAAAACCACAACCATCAGGTATCATAGCTATCCAGCCACTCAACAAGACAACACTAAAGAACTCTCTCTTACCAGTCATCAATAGGCAGACTCAAGGTGACACTGTCCGCAATGTCCTCGCCAAACCTCAGAAAGCCATAGAAACCTATGGCTGTGTACAGACAGACAGTGGTGACCATACCAAGGTTCAACACCCCGGACCAGCCCCCAAAGTCTTCAGGGTTCTGCATGGAGTTCTCCAGGGGCAGCACCTAATGTTGGACACAAACAATCAAGCTGATTGGGGTAAACTGGTAGTACATGATATACTGCAATAGTTTACCAACACAGGTACGCTCCTGTTTCCACACCCTTGATGTGTACTTGATATATAATGCAGTCCCATATTTATACAGAGCATTCAGCACCCATCGTATGTAGTGCTAAGTATCAAACAGACTGCCTTTACTTCCAGAACATTTCCTAGTACACATTTTAAACTGGGGCAAAGAATATTTCTTGTCTGGACTTCCACATATTCCCTAGCACTATGAATGCTTTTTTTTTTTGAGAAGGGGGGCGGGGGGGGGGGGGGGGGGGGGGGGGTGTGTGTTATTATCAGTATCAGATCCCCTCTCCTTCCAACTTTGTCTATATTACTGCTGACACCGTCTTCTACCAATCTGTCTTAATGGATGACATAGCCCTTGATAACAGCTAATGGATGATAGCCCTTGGTAACAGTTAATGAATGACACAGCCCTTGATAATAGTTAATGGATGACACAGCCCTTGGTAACAGCGTCATAGTTTTAAAATAATTGAATTTAGCTTGGTGGTTCTCTGGCAATGTTTCAGACCTAACGGTGCCCAATCCTCAAACATAAAAACATCAAAAAGTCCAGCCCATTTGATCACTACAAATGGAAAGACCTGACTGAACAGTCAATGGTAATTGGGTGATCCACTGGTACAGTGTTAAGGGACTACAGACAGGTAGACAGACAGACAGACTGAGGACAGATCCTGGCTTACACGAATACAGACACCTGCTGACGACATAGCTTTTATATGATGCTATGATTCCCCTTGTGTGGTCTAAGGAAAGAGACTGCACCATACTGAAGTTATCTGATTATCATAAAAGTGATCACTGACCAAAAATTACTTATCACTAATTTACCATGTAGCCACCGCGGTGTAGTGGTTTGACACTCGCTTGCGGATCTGAAAGTCGGGGGTCAAAAATCTGAACAATGCCACTCTTTTTTTTTTTATGACCTTAGCTCCCAGGTCAAGGCAGCCTCTGAAATGGGTACTAGGTAAAAGTCCTGGGAAGCAAAGGTGGCTGGTATGATGTTGACCACAAGATTTACTAGCTCTGATTGGTATATAAAATATAGATCTAGCAATATGTGCCCAATATGTCTGAAGATGTGGACAAGTGCCCTGGTTTGACTGGAACTTACCAGGCTGATACCTTCAACTGCAAAAATGGCTGTGCCGAAAAACAGGGGTATCTCACTGAATGAGCTGAAAGCTGGCCTCTCGGAGACATCCGGCAGATCCTGCACTATGTACTGGATGATGATGATCAAACCTAAGGTGTCAGACAATGGCAGAGAACATCTCAACTTTTGGGATCATGGTCTGGTAAATGTGAGGGATGTGTTTCATTACTACATACAGATATACTGACACAAGATGAGAAACATGGAGAGCATGAGGTAGACCAAGAACAAGATGGAAAGACAACATCAGAGAAGCTCTATATCAGTACTATGTTTATGCTCAAGCAGCCAGAAAGGCGGGAAGCAGAACCTTCTATCTCCCTCAACACTTGAATTAGTAAGAGAGGAAGTGAAAAAGAGGAGCAGGAAGACAAGATGCACAGTTCAGAGGAGCAGATGGATCACCACAGTCTGGTGAGATTTATGCAGGGGGGGAGTGACAAGAGGTTCTGGCAGATGCTCGAGGCTCAGAGGAAAGGCAAGACAGACGTTTAATCAGAGTGCTACTGGCACCATTAGTATTGGAACTCTTCGCTGGCTGCTGAAAATGGCGACAGAGCACTTATGGAATTTCATTATGGGATTGCCCCGAGTGCTGTGATGTCGGTTCTTAAATCAAATCAATCAGAGTTCACAGCAAAAATACACACGAAAACTTCTGCAAAAATGTAACAACAAAACCTGTAGAAAATTTGTAATTCTAACTTCATGAAAACAATAACCGATGAACCTTATGTTAAGACAGATAGAGAGAAAGATAGATAGAGAGAGATACAGACTGACCAGCTGGCCATTGTTCCTTGCTCCCACTCTCCATATGTACCTATCTATCTATCAATGCAATCTATCAGTGATCAGGCTAAGCTTTAGATAGCCAAAATAAGATAACAGGGGTTAACTTCAGATCAGTAAAACACAATGCTGGGGTTCAAAATGTAGAATTTCATGACAAATCTACTTCTTGTATCATAGAAACTGGTAGAATTTCATGAGATCTACTGTCTCGGGAAAGCCTGGAAATTCATGAGAGATCTACTTGTAGGTTACAGTAATACATTAGAATTTTATGACGAATCTACTAGTATGTAACAGAAAAGCCAGAAATTAAATCAGGAACATGCTGGTTTCTGTCAAAAATACCTGGAATTTTATTAGATCCACTGGTATGTCTAACAAAAACATGGTACGTCATGAGAAACCAAAGCATTTATCAGAAATACCTGAGAATTTTATATATGTACACATATTCACAACATGTTTCCCTAAGATGCACCTTTTCCCAGAAATATAGGGCCTAAAAACTGTGCGCTTCCTATACAGTCATAGTAGATTTTACCAAATGATTTTTACAAAATAATCTCATATAGGGCCCTATTTGTAAATGCTGGTCCAGGGGCGAAATAAAATGGGAAACAAAATTATAAAACTAAAAGTTCTTTCCCACTCTTAACAGTTTTTTTTAGTTTTTGACTACAATAAGTCATTCAAAAAGTTTGGCATCAAAGATGCCACAGATGGAACTGAGGATGAGGCAATAAATGATGCCATAGATTCATCAACAGACACAAATGAGGATAAGACTATAATTTGGATGAGAGTTGAGTTTTCTGGAGTCTATCATGAATAATACGTGATTTCAATAACTTTATGTAATCCTCAAATATTTTCGGTCCAAAACCAGGGTGCGTCTTATACAAGGAATCGACTTATACTTGAGTAAATATGGTATAGTATGATATGTATGTATATATATATGGGAGTCACCGTATCAGAGCAGCTAGACTCTCACGTGCGGATAAGAAGGTCATGGGTTGGCTCCCTGGCAGAACTGGAATTTTTTCAAAAATGATCTTGACTCCCAGGTCGACCCAGCCTTAAGTGGGTACCGGGTGCTGTCCCCGAAGTAAAGGCGGCCAGCGAGATGCTGACCACATCACCCATCTTGTGCCGATTGGTCTATAAAAAATATAGGTCTAGCCCTATATGCCCTATATGCCTAAAGGCGTGGAAAAGGGACCTTTACTTCACACACACACATATATTTGTGACAGAAATGATTGGCTAGATATAAACACAAATCTGTACATATGTACCTGTAATTGTCAGAATGTTTGCAAATGCAGAGAAAGGTGCCAGCATCTTCAGATCCCGGACACAGACGTATGGAATGAGAGCAGCCGTGACAATCACTTCGTAGATCCGCAAGCTGGGTCCATCTTCATGGAAATGATTGATCACCTGTAGAGTGAAGACAAACATAAACTATACGTATACTGTTGGATGCTGTGACTCACAGTTGTCTGCATGTCGTATAGTTGTTGACTTACTGTCTAGGTTTATGTGGCCATAACATGTATGTGTACTTACTGTTTGAATATTGGTGGCCACGAAGACAATGTACACACAACAGAATCCAAACTGTGTAAAGATCAGCAGGGCATTGACTATATGTCTATGGATGGAAGAAAACAACGTACATTAAAAATAAGATGTTTATTCAGTTTGCAGTAACAGTAGAACCTCGCTTAACGAGCATCTCTCATAACGAGTAATTCGCATAACGAGCAAAACAAATTGTAAAAGAATGACTTGCTTAACGAGCGACGTTTCGCATAACGAGTGTCTAGGAGAGGGAAGTCCCGGATTGTGTGCATGTTACATCAGTCTGTGTTTAGCACTCGTTCCAGTAGCATCGTAGTGTTGCTTGTGATCACACATTTGCTCAAACTTGTGTTAAATAGTGACATTCATTTCATTCATTAGAGCATGTCCTCGCGGTCTTAACAAGGTGACCTCCTATCCTGAAGAATTCCTGCGTCTGATACACCCATCCAGGAGATCATCTGCCTCCTGCAACCATCCTCCTTGTTACTCCAGCTCTCTTCCCAGGCAGCACCCCTCCAGTATTGTTCTCTCTAGACTTTAAGAAGCTCTGACACAAAATATTTCAATTCGAGCATTGTTTTCAGCCAACCCTCTTCACTGAAGTATGGACCTCACTCTTTCAAAGAGTTTCTTAGAAAAATCAACATTTATACAAATCATTTATGCGCTGTTCCACTTGTTTAGTAAGTGAAAGGTCTCACAGGCGTATGTAATGGGAAAGATGCATGCTCTTAAGAATCTGACCTTTGTAATTCTATCTGTAAATTCCATAATTTATTCTTGTTTTAGTCTTTGAAGAGCAATTGAAGAGTCACCGTTATCTTTCATTGTGTAACCATTTGAGGTAACCAGTTCCCAAGACATTCGAAATTTTCCACCACTTCCAATCTTTCCTCATTAACATAATTTCCTTCTCCATGGCAGTTTTGTTTGTATGCATTATCTTTGTTTTTGCTATGTATAAGTGGGATTGTACTATTGGAGTAAGGTTAGTAAGTTATCTAAACCTTTTGTGATGTTGATAGTAATACTGTATCACAGCATAACGAATTTCTGGTAGCATGACCACCTATGTTTAGGGCATCATATTGTTCTTTTATGGAGTTTCTCATTGGCGTACAGGTTCAAATACAGTGACAAGAAGTTTTGGAGGAAAGATTTCTCCATCTATTCTGAGGTTGGTCTTGATAGAGCATTTTAATGAGCTGCACTATATGTGATGGAAAGCAATATTCCTCATGATGGAGAAAGCTTCTGATGTTGTACACAGTCAAAACTGCTTTTGAATAATCCACAAAACATAAGAACAGATTTACATTAAATTCTCTACACTTCTCTATTATTAAACGCATGTTGAATATATGATTTCTTGTTCCTCTTCCATGTCTAAATCCAGCCTGAGCTACATTAATCTCTTCTTCCATTTTCCTTTAGTCTTCTCATTATAATTTTTAGTAGAATTTTACTTGCATGACTGATCGGGCATTTTCCGACAAATTGTGACTAATTTGGCACCATCAAATGTTCTGTCTTTTGGCCAAATCTTTTCCATAGTAACATAATGCATTAATTTTTATGCTTTGTTTAATCATTCATGGTATTCATCACATCCAGGTTTTTTTTTTTCTTATTGCCCATGAAATTTCATCAATGAAGGTTCAGGTTCTGCCTCTACTGTTACTGGTTCATGTATATCATTCATATCCTCACTGTCATTCATATCTACATTCCGCTGCAGTATTCCTGCCACCTTCCTAGAATTTGTCTAGATTCTGTTAAAGTATTTCCCAACCTGTCACAAATAACATTTAACTGAGGTTGAAAATTTCTTGTCAATAACTTCATTTCCTTGAACATTTCGTAATCTCTTCCATTTTTATTATGCTGCTCTATTTTAATACAGCATCTTGTACATACTGATTTTTATCCTTTCTTGTGTAAAATTTATACTTCATCCTACTGTCATTGGTTTCTCCTTTCTTTTTCAGTTCCCTTCGTTGTTTTATTAGTTCTAACGTGTATGGTGTGATCCATGGTTTTGTTGCTTAGTCGAATGGGTATTAAGTCTTTAGCGCTGTTATCAAGATATCCCTAGCTTCCACCGCCAGTTCATCAGGTGTCATTTCCTCTTGTACAGACATCAAGACCTCAAAACGGTTCTTCACTTCTACGATGTATGCATCTGGTATTTTTGTGAGATCAAAATCGAAATGGCCTTGGTCCTCGGGTAAGCTTTTTGAGTTTTAATTTCAGATCTGCTTCTAGTAAACTGATGATCTGTATCGCAATCTGCACTTCGCAGGGTTTTTGCAGATGTTATGGATCTCCATCTTCTTTGTATTAAAATGTAATCTATCTGATTTTTGGTAACACCGTCAGAGGATGTCCATGTGAAAAGCCTTCTAGGGTGAGTTTATAGAGTGTGTTAGCTATTGTTAATTCAGATGCAAAATTCAATTAATTTTTCTCCTGATTTCTATTACCCAATCCAAATTTTCCTAAAACGTGTCTCTCATTTTCAGCTCTGCCTGAGAGAGAGAAAATGCACATTACAAAATGGTCTTCAAGGTGACCTGTTGAAGAATTTAAGTTTCAAGATCCA
This sequence comes from Candidula unifasciata, assembly GCA_905116865.2. NCBI lineage: Eukaryota > Metazoa > Mollusca > Gastropoda > Stylommatophora > Geomitridae > Candidula > Candidula unifasciata. The sequence goes on along the minus strand of CAJHNH020006190.1, from coordinate 183,702 downwards.
TTTCTGGCTCTCAACACCACTGCGCCCAACCAGCAAACAACTGGAAGCTCTACACTAAAGAACTCTTCGAGCCTTGTTTTCAGGTGATTGAAGGGACCAACATCACTCTCAAAGAGTTTTGGAAAAAATCACTTCCACATCAGCATAGTCTGCCTCAGGTTTGATCGAAAAGGCGGTATGTTATTACCACCCTAACTTGAAAGCACCGAAGAGTTATCTATTTGTAACAGGTGTTCGAGATATCTGGAACCTGTAGCAACGCTTTGGCCACTATCGTGTAGGTGGACAGTGATAAAGAACTTGTGGAAAGCACAGCTTGCCAGTTGCATTGGTCCAAAGGTTTTGGAGGGTTTGAATCCATATTGAGGCAAGAATCTTCTGGAGAAATAAGAAAATGCTTAAGCATTGGCTGTTGCATCTTACACTGAGAAGCATTACCCTAATAAGGAAGTGGCTATTCGCGCTGCAAATTTATTTAATGATAATTCTGTGTCGCATTTCCGACAAATTGTGACTCTTTGGCAACATCAAATGTCTCTGGACATCTTTCTAGTAAAAAATTAATAATTAGCTATGTATCATAATTATTTCGCCTTTTTTTTTTGCAAATCGAATTTGCATTCCAGGTGGGTTTGTTCTGCTTTTCAAGAAAAGATGAAGATGATTCACTCTCCTTAAATATGTATATAATTTTCTTTGAATTCATTCTTCTTTTTCTAAGTATTTTTTCGACTCACGCATTAGTATTTTACATTAATTTATATGGGAAAAATATTTCGCATAACTGGTTTTCGCTTAACGGTTCTTCCCGAATTATGAAGCGAGGTTCCACTGTATGTTTAATGGAATTAGTCTTTTTCCAGGAAACAAGGACTTGAGGTAGATGGGATTGTGCGACTAAAGGGGAGAGAGCGGGATTTTTTAGGAGAGAGATCTGGCTTATTTGTGTGCAGACTGTGGTGTTCAACTGCCTTCTGGCAAAGGCGCAAAGAAACAATGGATTCACAAACCTGGCACCTTTAGAAAGCCTCCTGAATGCCTGTGGCCCAGTCTTCAGACATACCTCCATGACATCAGCATAGTCTAGGGCCAAGTTTCCCGACCTGGGGATGTATGTTATTAACACTTGAAACACAATAGTCAACAAATATCTGGAAGCAGCAGCCAAGTACTGACTAAATAAATACTTGCCAGCTGGTCCAACAATGGAAGATCCCTTAAAACACAAGGGGATAATCCATTTAAAATGAAAAAGTCCTGGGCAATTAGGTGGCCACTTTGATGCTGACAACTTTAATGAAACAGATGGATACAGCCTAAAATGGGTTGATTACGTTCTTATTTTTTACAGCAATATCTTTATCAGTTTAAATCTTCTTCTGCTTCTTCTTCTTCTTCTTCACACTCACCAGCTGTAAACTCTGGTGGTTCTTCCCCTTCTGAACTTTAGTCTTTTTCCAGAACTTGAGCATTGTGCGCCCATCCATTTTTTAGGGATCTGGCTTATTTGTGTGCAGACTGTTAGTTCCCTGCCTCTCAGGCAGATGCATTCTGACTTCTAAGGAAACCCCTAATTAGTGGACCCTCACAAGATGCTTATTAGGGAGGCAGAGAATCTATTTTTGTTTTCCAACAATGGAGTCCCGGAACCCACAAGGGGATAATCCATTTAAATGAAAAAGGAATTATTTATACAACTTTAATGAAACAGGAACAATTAATACAACTTTAATTAAACAGAAACAATTAACAAATATGTGTATCATTTCCTGACAGATCTGTGTACCATCTGTACCAAATGACAGATATTTCTTTCACTTGAAATAATGCTATATCAAGAGACAGATATTTGTATAATGTGAAATCTTTTTCTCCTTTCACACTCAAAAGATCAGTGTGCATACTGTGTTTTGGTTCACAGCTAGGCTGCGATATCTGCACCTTTCAAGGCACAGATCTGATTTAAGAAAACCCTTAATTAGCCACTTTTTACAGCAGGGACAGTGGGTGTATTCTCCTCCTCCCCCCAAAAACCTGCATGAGGAGTAGTGCTGCCAGATTTTGAAACAATATAAAACAAAAGTGACGACTCGCTGTTTGTCAATAACGACATTTTTCACTGCTAACGGGCTAAAAATATACATAATCAATATACTGACCTTATGTCATAGGAACAAAAGAACACAATTTAGGTGGGGGAAAAAAAAGAGGAATCGGGGGAAAACAGACTATCTGGCAAATGATAGTACAAACTGACTGATAGATGTATCAGCTGAAATGACATAGTACTGAGAGAAAACAGACTATCTGGCAAACGATAGTACAAACTGACTGACAGATATATCAGCTGAAAAGACATGGCACTGAGAGAAAACAGACTATCTGGCAAACGATAGTACAAACAGACTGACAGATGTATCAGCTGAAATGACATGGTACTGATGGATAAATATCTGTGCCATTGTAAACCAGAGATAATTGATGGATAAATAGATATATTGAATCATTTTAAAAGAAATTCTCATATTATCTCTTTCAGTCCCAGGGAAGTCGCCTAAGCAGGTAATAACCACCATCATGAGCGCATCAGTGTCACATTGGTTGAATACACTGGAAGCACACACTGTAGAAGCTAAATTTTCTTGTTATGACAAGATATGAAAAAGTCAGGGAAGTACTGAGTGATTTTACAAGACAGAAAGGGAAAGACTAAACACAAGCTTCTGTGTGCTTTGGAATTGAAAGAGTTAAAGTCAAGGACATTTTTCAGGCCTTTGTGCATATGGTGCTAGAACTATATTTTCATAGAGGAAACGACACTCGATGGATAATGTGGTCACTATCACAATGGCTGCCTTTACTTCCCGGAATATTTTCAGTACCCATTTTACGCTGGGTGGACCTAAAGGCCAAGAAGAAACAACCAGGATTTTTATCACAGTTTACATCCAGTGAACACAAACAAACAAACAACAAACAAACAAACAAAAAACAAATGACTTTGCAGCTTCTGCAGTAAAAAAAAAACACAACCCCATAAACTGACCTCTGACAGAGTCTGTGGCTACAGTTGACTAGTATGTGCATACAGTGGACGGCAATTGTTCCTATACACAAGATGCCAGCAAAGCCAGTCTGAAAGGAAGCATGACAAGTCAGATCAAGTAGGGCTTCTTTAAGGCAAACCTATACTCACACTCTACTCTGCCTAACTGATAGAACAATCACTTCATCCTAACATCTTGTTATTGTCTTTACAGGTGGAATAGACTTGACCAAAACTTTAACTCACTTTACATATGGTATTGGATCCATTATCCAGTATGGCACCATGCAACTAAGAATTTTTCTGTAATATTTCTGGTCAAAAGACTTGATTTTCAGTGACTGCAAAATGATCCTTGATTCAAATTAACACGCTGTTACAGGAATGAAGTAAAAGAATGAAAATTCCCATCAAGGTTTTAATTTTGTCTACTGACATATCAATCAACTGACAACAGACACAAAGCTTTTTTTTTCTTGTGGCTCTGAGCGAGAATGATTATAATACACAAAACAGTTAAGAATAAACTTCCATGGTGACCTGAAGACCTATACTACTAAAGAATGTGAGCAGTTTGTCAAGTAAAATCGGAGCTGGGGAGATGTGTTTCAAGCTGTATGAAACTGCTTGAGGTAGCTAAAACAAGGACTAAAACACCTCAAGACCAATATGCAGTGCCTCCAGAAAGTGAAGAACATTCTAACAAACTCAACAGTACAAGTCACAAGCTCATCATACCCGCCAGATTTCAGCTGTGGAGAGTTGTGGATTAATATATCCATCATACCCACCAGATTTCAGCTGTGGAGAGTTGTGGATTAATATATCCATCATACCTGCCAGATTTCAGCTGTGGAGAGATGTGGATTAATATATCCATCATACCCACCAGATTTCAGCTGTAGAGAGATGTGGATTAATATATCCATCATACCTGTCAGATTTCAGCTGTGGAGAGATGTGGATTAATATATCCATCATACCCACCAGATTTCAGCTGTGGAGAGTTGTGGATTAATATATCCATCATACCCACCAGATTTCAGCTGTAGAAAGTTGTGGATGGATATATCCATCATACACAGAGAGTCGGTTAATCTATCCTTGGTGTCTATAAGCCACATCTCTGCAGATTCCACATAAACCCTCACACACAGCAGACCTGCATACACAAATGAACACCTTGAAAGTGAGAAATATGCTAGTAAAACTATCAGCATCAAAGTTCATTCCACTGGTGAAACAGTAGGTCTGAACATGACCTGCCTGGTCAACAGCAAGAAACAGTGGGTCTGAACATGACCTGCCTGGTCAACAGCAAGAAACAGTGGGTCTGAACATGACCTGCCTGGTCAACAGCAAGAAACACTGGGTCTGAACATGACCTGCCTGGTCAACAGCAAGAAACAGTGGGTCTGAACATGACCTGCCTGGTCAACAGCAAGAAACAGTGGGTCTGAACATGACCTGCCTGGTCAACAGCAAGAAACACTGGGTCTGAAACATGACCTGCCTGGTCAAACAGCAAGAAACAGTAGGTCTGAACATGACCTGCCTGGTCAACAGCAAGAAACAGTAGGTCTGAACATGACCTGCCTGGTCAACAGCAAGAAACAGTAGGTCTGAACATGACCTGCCTGGTCAACAGCAAGAAACAGTGGGTCTGAACATGACCTGCCTGGTCAACAGCAAGAAACAGTGGGTCTGAACATGACCTGCCTGGTCAACAGCAAGAAACAGTGGGTCTGAACATGACCTGCCTGGTCAACAGCAAGAAACAGTGGAGACACTTACCCACAGACCAGCATGTTTGAATGGAGACACTTACCCACAGACCAGCATGTTTGAATGGAGACACTTACCCACAGACCAGCATGTTTGACAGCTTTTGGCAATGCAAGAATTCCTGTCCCAATGTTGCCTTTGAGGAGATGCATCAGAGTCTGCAGATTCCTGTGATAGACAAGCAAGTGGTTCACTTCATTACTAGGTTACTTAGTTCTTTATTTTTATTTCACCCCACCTTGATGCCTCTGAGATTTTGTGGGGATTTCCTGGGAAAATCCCATAGTATATGGGTGTTAGGGTTAGTGTTCATTTCACATGAATGAACGAAAGTAACCCACTGAAAATGATGACACAATAAACGCTGAAAAAATCAACACATTCAGACAGGAAAAAAGTTAGATTCACAGTCGTTCACACTGCATAAACTGAGGCCCTGGCACACAGCCAAAGTCCAGATGGACAGACAACGAGGACTTTCCGCTAGAGCTTTCAGATGGTGAACACAGAAAAGAAGAAGACATGTACAAATTCAACATCAAACAGCACTCAACATCACACCATGTTGAGACCAAATCTGCTGCAACCAACATTCCCATACCTCCCATTCTTGATTATAACTGGAATTATAACCGAAATGGGTTGAACAGGATACTGTTGCTCAGATTACTACTACCACCACAAATTCTCTCAAACAGTGAGCTTAGCTGTTTATCACAAGCCAACATTAATCTCATTATACTTTCACAAGTCTACATGATTCATGTTTCTGTAATTTATTCATTATTTTATTGCCACATCAAATGTGGCGGTGCCTTCATTCTGTTAAAGGTCTTATTCAATAACATGTATTATACAGTGTAATTACAACAGCTTAAACACCCGCCTCAAATCCTACTGTGCTATTAGTATGTTAATTTTATTAGAATTAGTATGACTAGTGTTGCATATAAAAACAGTATTAGAATACATACATATCTAACATAAGCATAAGTTATGAGTTATTAGCCAACATCATAGCACTCAGGATATTCCCATAAGTGATCAATCTCCATCTTCAGTAGTAAGCAAGCACAGAGTTCCTATTCCGATAGTGCCAGTAACAGTCTGATCGAATGTCTGTATCACCTTTCCCTCTGAGTTTTGTGTGTCGGCCAGATCCCCTGGTCACTCCCCGTAGAGCCATTCTCTTCAGACCATGATGATCTATTTGTTATGCCTCCTCACTGTTTACTCCTCGCAAAGAGCCCTTACAACCTCTAGCTTGTCATGCAACAATTTATCAACAAGTGGTGCAGAACCAGCCACTCTACTGCCTGTTCATTTCCCAACACTCTGGCATGCCCTGACATAGAACAAGCCACTGACATATGCGCTGTAACATACACATCAAACAGCTTATCTTGTACACAACACAGCCAAAGCAACAGTCTAGACATGTCTCTTATGAATGTGAAAGTGTATGTGTGTGTATGGTGTGTATATATGTGCATGTGGAAATGTGCATACATGCACTAGCCTCTAGGTTACTTAGAATGGATCCCAGATATCAGAATTGATTGACCTGTTCCAGTTTGTGATCTTTACCATATAATGGTGTATTTATACGAGCTAAATTATTTGTCATTATTTTAGTTTTGTCTTGTTAAGGCATCTGTCACACCTTATATTCATTCATCCTCTCTCTCTACTTCCTTGGAATATCTATCTTCAGACCTTAATGTCTTTATTCTGCTTTGCATCTCTCAAAGAAGCACACACAAAATGCCAACAGTGCGCCCCACACATACACAGAGAGAGAGAGAGAGAGAGAGAGAGAGAGAGAAGAGAGAGAGAGAGAGAGAGAGAGAGAGAAAGAGAGATTAAATGTCAAAGAGTCAAGAGCCAAAAAATAATAAAGGATATGTAAGTCAAGAAAAGGACCTTTTCCCCATGCCTTCAGGTGTACCAGGCATAGAATGCTGGACACATACTTACAGACTAACAGGCGCACAGTTTATTAAATTAATGCAAATAAAACAGAGGTCATGATCAGTGCCTAAGCAGACAAAACAATAAATATCCAGCTTACAGAAAACCCTCAGAAAAAACCAAGAACTTCAAATACAAAGGAAGCCTAATATCATCATCTGGCAAAAAAAGAAGATAAGATTGATGACAGATGTAACAAAGCAAACCAACTCACTGGGCAAATGGCACCAATACTAAAAAACAACTATGTGTCAGTAGAAACCAACAAGAGCACTCTATTGCATAATCTATTACCAACCCAGTGTTATCATGGCCCAACCTGGACAATGACAGAAACAAGAGAAAAGACAAACTAAAGCAACTGAAATGAGATCCCTATGAAAGGCTCTAAATATAACAAAAAGAGAAAAGATCAGGAATGATGAAATCTGAAGCTGAATCGGGGGTGGCAGCTGCTCTGGATTTCTTTAGAAGACAACAGGCGAAATGGTTTGGCCATATAACGCGGGTATCAGCAAATGACACCTCAAGGTACGAGATGAGATGAGATGATGAAGCACTCCATGGGTGATGTGGTCAGCATGACAATGGCCGCCTTTACTTCCCATAACTCTACCTAGTACCCATTTAGGCTGAGTCAACCTGGGAGCCAAAGTCTATTTTGACAAAAGTCCGGCTCCATTGAGATTTTATTTCAGGTCTGTAGGCGAGCATCTGCTACAGCATGGTGGCTTCCACGACAATGTAAAATACATCATTAACTCACTCGGTACTAGAGGATAGTTAAATTAGTTTATAGATCAACACATGATACCTTCCTTGGTACCCTCATACAGAAAAAGGTACTAAACCACAGCAAAATACTTACGTTGTGGTAGTTTCAGCCATTGATCTGTCTGACGCCTCAAGAGGATTATGGGAATATGATTTCTGGTAACTGTTTCCGTCATCATCCAGTATACCGCCATTTGGGTAGACCATAATGCTGTCGTCAGTGACGTTAACGGAGCTGCTAGCACCAGAAACAGAAGTAGTATCATCTCTCTGAATTTGTTTGTCATGAACTGGGGCACTCTGAGTGTATTTAAGTCCTTCAACACCGGGAGAGTCTTGAAGCAAAGCTGAAGCTTCTTTCTGTTCTGCCATTTTGTGGACAGTGTTGAGCGAGGGGTTGAATGGTCTCTCACATCAGAGAAATATGGCATAACAAACACATATGCAACTAAGGACAGGTCAGACGACAAATTTATCTACTCTGCATGCTGCCTGTAAGGATAAACAGCTTCTATGTTCAGCTCTTACTACTGTCAGCAACGGTAACTTTTATAACTTAGCTCTTAATGTTCTCAGCGAGGGTAACTGTTTTAACTCAAGTGTTACTACTGTTAGCAACGGTAACTTTTATAACTCAGCTGTTACTACTGACAGCAACGGTAACTTTTATAACTCAGCTGTTACTACTGACAGCAACGGTAACTTTTATAACTCAGCTGTTACTACTGACAGCAAGGGTAACTTGGCTTTTACAACTCAGCGTTTCAAAGTCCAGAGCTGACACTAGCAAAGACATGGCATGACAGTTTTCTTGAAAGTATGTTCTCTCTTAGTAGACTCAATATCTGTACTTTACTGATTTCTGTAGAGAAAACAAAATACAATTTTATTGTTAATCTCTGTTAACTTTAAGTAAAAGAATACTAAGATCGCTGCACTATACATACATTGAAAAAGCAATTTTAAAAACTATATTATTTGGGAATGTTATGAGAAGAGAAAAAAGACTTCAAATATGTAGTAACAATAGGAAAGTTAGTGGGAAAGAGAAGCAGAGGTAGACCAAGAAAGAATATATTAGTTCAGCAGAATGGCACGGAGGACATCTGTATGAGACATGGGAGGTCAGTACACGGGACAGGGGGCTGTGGAAGGACAGGATGACCAGGGTCATACAGTATGGTCAATATACAGATCACACACCCACATAATGATGATATTCATTCATTAATGTAAAGAATTCTTTGTCTTCTACTTCTGATTTTCATTCCCCAACTATTCACAAGTTCTCGATCAACTCACACCATGCCTTTCTAGGCATCATAATCCATTCTTCTGCTTGTTCTTCTTCATAAAGCTTACCAGCTGTAAATTCTGGCTGTTCATCCACCCCTGAGCTTTGGTCTCATTTTAGGTCTTGAGTTATGTGGGCACACCTGTTTTACAGATCTGGCTTATGCAGACTGTTGGTTTCTCACATCTCAGGCAGATACAATCTGACTTTAAAGGAATCACCTCTAATTAGGTCAACTTTTATGATATACTTGTCCTTTATACCCCCCCCCCCCACCCCCCGAAACGGAGCTGTAGAACCCACACGGGGACAGAATGCACTGAATTCTGTGGCTAAAGCTTTCATGTATCCAAACAGACCTACACACACTTGGGAGTCCCAAGTGGAAAGACGGGGCAGTGAAAGAGATGAATATAGGTGGGGGATATCCGCAGCAATTAACCTCAAGGGCTAGGATGATGAAGAAGAAGATGTAATCTTTCAACAGCTTGAGGTAACCAGTCACCCCAACCCTCCTCAGTAGCCCCTGATGACATGCATGGCAGGCTATAGTATATAGTATTACTGTTTTGTGCTTCCCTTAATTAATGATGTCAATAACATAAGGGTGGATGTACAGAACTGTTGAGTAAATAACCACAGATGAGAACATCAACTATTTTGAGAGCCTAGCATTACAGGTAGAGAATTAGTTACATCCGCTGTGGCCAGATGGGTTCAGAACCACAGCCCTAACAAGCACATAGCACTGTTTAAAAGGTGGCTAAGTGGGGATATTTCCTTTGAAGCCAGTGTGTATCTGCCTAAAAGGCAAGGAACCAACAGTCTGTATACAAAAAAGTTAGATCTGTAAAACAGATGTGCATGCATAACTCAAGTTCCTCTGTAACCAGAGGGTCTGGCCGGCTCACTAAATTCAGAGGAAAGGCAAGACGGATATATAACCAGATTGTGACCGGTACCATCAGTATTGGAACTCTTCGCTAGCTGCTGAAGATGAGGACGGAGAACACATGGGAATGCTCTGAGTGCTGTGATGTCAGTTCTTGACTCAACTCAACTCTCGCAACACCAAGATCAATATATATATATATATAAAGGTTAACAAGACCAGTCATTTTATATGGCTCTAATATTAAGAGCACAACTAAAAGAGATGAAGCCTTCTTATAATCTTTGAAAACAGTCTTACAACGAATCTTTGGACTATCAAAGGTGCAAATAGTGGGGAACGGAGAGTGAGAAGCAACTATACAATTTATAATTTGTTTGAGGCAAAAATTGTAAAAACAAAAGAGTTGAATGTCGTAGACCAGAAAGCAGAATAAGAAGACATTGGAGAGATAATATACAGGTAGACCTGCAGATATTTGGTGTCACCGATTGAAAAGACAAGGCCAACCAGAGAGATCAATGAAGGCAGGTGATATCTGCAGCAATCAACATTATGGGCTCAGAATGCTGAAGAAGAATGTAACAAAAAATGGCAGAAACAAACGAGAATTATCAGATATCCATTCTGTGAAGTGAGGTGGACTCACAAATATGGTAATCACAGAAGCAATCTTATCACTACTGGGGATTAACCAGTGACACTGTCTTCGTAAACAAGCCAACACACTACTGTCATCATAAACAAGCCAACACACTACTGTCATCATAAACAAGCCAACACACTACTGTCATCATAAACAAGCCAACACACTACTGTCATCATAAACAAGCCAACACACTACTGTCATCATAAACAAGCCAACACACTACTGTCATCATAAACAAGCCAACACACTACTGTCATCATAAACAAGCCAACACACTACTGTCATCATAAGTCACTAGCCCACAACATCCTCTTCAGATAGTAAATGTAACTATTTTTACAAGTTCTATATACATCTCATTAATAAATTAACATTATAATGAAGAATCTTGACTTATTTTGTCTGACCTGTGTTTTCTTGACTAATAAATCTGTGCAGCCCTTGAGGCACACGTGTATATCAGGGACACATCAAGGGTTACAAGTGTATAATAAGATATGTCTGTGTACCCCACATGGTTGACCCACTAATCCTCCTTAATCTACATTACTTGACAAGATAACAACAACCCAGTTAATGTCAGCAAAAAGATAGAGAACATTTACAGAACTGTTGCATCTGAAACAGGTTATCCTTCGGAAAACACTATTTAGATTGTGTTAATTTCTTTGCTTTAGCCATGTTCTGTTTTCAGCTTCAGGTTTTGAAGAAGCATCTAGCCTCGATGTGTGCTGACTATATGCTGATATTCTTGGTCTCAGACATTCTAGTCATCCATCGGCTGTCTGAGTGACCTTTAGCTCTGCTTCCATTGAGGGCTCTCTGTGGTACACTATCTGGTGATAGTCATGACATATGTCTGAACCCTTTGATCTGCTGTCTCGTGTAGTTTAGCCAGGGTTCCATCCCAACTTCTCTCATATAATTAATTATGATCCTGTCTCTTTTCACAAGGCTGCAGCAATGAAAAAAGATGACTTCCCCTCTGCTTCAGCATCTTCTCATCTCTCATCAACTGTGTCTCAGAAAAGTACAGTGAAGGACACTTCTCCACTCCTTTCAGGCAGATTGGGTATATAGGGCTAGACCTATTTTTTATAGACTAAACGGCACTTGGTGGTCAGCATGACACCAGCCGCCTTTACTTCCCAGGACTGTACCTGGTAGCCACTTAAGATCGGGTTGACCTGGGAGCCAATATCATTTTTGAAAATAAGTCCAGTCCCCGTCAGGAACCAAACCCATGACCTTCCGATCCGCAGGAGAGCGTCTAGCAGCTAGACCATGGCGGCTCCCCATCAACTGTGTCTGGACTAAGGAAACTGCTAAATAGCAAACTGCATGACAGAGTGACAGATGCTCCCGTAAGGACAGACATGACGAGACGTGTCCTGAGATGTGTACTATGCTGTGCCAATCTCAGCTGTTGTGTGTCCGCAATGTCACTCACATACAAAATGAGCAGTTATCCAAACAAATGTATTTAGCAAACTAACATCCCACAACAGACGTTTAAAAAATTAAAATACAGCAATAAACCACTGACACTGGAGATTAGGAGAAAAAAAATGCTTGCATGTTGCATACAATTACTTTTAACATATGACTGTGACTCCTGGATAATTGGTAAACATGGGGCTTCAGAGATCACGAATGTGAATGCGTGACCTGGGAGTGAAGTATGACTATGCCACCTTCGAGCCTGTGATAGAAGACATTATAACCAGCTCCCCATGAGAACGATCAAAAGAAGAACCCTGGAAAGGCTGATGTTTCGCAGGACTGATTACGCACGGGAATATCAAATGTGCAGTGATGTCGACTGTGATAACATAATATAACAAGAATTAAAATTCATAACCCAAAAAGATGTTTGTTTGTTTGTTTTAGTATCCAGAAGCCATGAGTTGTTAACCCTTAGGCTCGGTATTATGGATATCGCAACCTTTCGGCCTTGATTCCATTGTAAATACTGTAAATCTGGGAGAAAATGTGGCTTTCCTGCCTACCCCCGGGATTGAACCCGGACCACAAGGAGTACGTCACCCGATCTCCGCGAAATCCGGTTTAGCCAATTCCGCTAGAGAGCCGGGCCCCAAAAAGATGTAAACAAAGCAATACTGGAGACAATATAAATTACATAACTGTCTTAAATAATTACATGATAAATAAAAAAAATATATATATTCTGATAACAAACACGTTATATCCCAAATTATACCCTTGAGTGTTGAACAAGATGTGTTTGTGAAAACTGCTATTACTTCTTCTTCTCTTCCCCCATTTACCCCAGTGAGGATTTGGGAGGAGAAGTAACGATCATTTGTGCACTTTTTCCGATGCATTGTACAAGTTTGTGTTCACTTCTCTTAGGTTGCTCCTGATGATGTTGCTCTATCTCTGCCACTACTTCCTAACTCTTCTAGTCCCAAGAAACGCATCATACGTTCATAGGTTACTGCCTAGACGCCCAATAAGTGCATAATGTGCCGATTTTACGTCTCTCTTGGCTACCCCTTGGGCCTGTGATGCTAAAGCATCTGGGACTCAGAGTTAAAATTCCATGGACAGCCAAAATGAGTCATCTAAAGGTTTTCTTCTTCTTCTTAGCATTTATCCACTGTAGCCTATCAGACATTCAATGAAAAATCCACAACTCACAGGAGAAAAATGCTGTAGTTGACCATATGAGGATAAAACGCCTGCAATTCATTGTTTTGAAAAGTTACCCATTCAATTTACTCAAGGTACTGTAAGCATGCTGATTGTTAGCTTTGAATGTGTTGGTTTATACATAGGTATATATATATATACATTCCGCAAATAAGGCAACATGAAAACTAGACAATTGTCAAGATTTAAAAAAAAAATCTGACAAGGACCAGATTATTTACAAGGTGAATGCCAAATTCCAACAACTTTAACTTACACCAAAAGGTTACTGGGTTACATATTTAACTTTTTTTTTAAATCGTGCAAGGCTTCACTTCTGAAACCGATTATACTATAGCACTACAGCTGGCTAACTTCACTTCGACTGTCACTTTAATGGAATTACCCGACAGTGAATAAAATTTAACGATTTAATTTACATTATATCATTATGACAATATCAAATTTATGATCATGATCATATTCTAGACTTAATAATGAATGTAATATTTGAAATTATTCCAACTCGACTAATTAACTAATAATTCAAATATTTTGTTTCTTTACAAACAATTGAATGTCATGATCGTCTATATTTAACTAAATTAAAGTTATACCAAACTTCAAAGCCGAGATTCATCGTATGATCCGTCTGAAAGTTTATTTTCAGCGGGCACTGCACCGATAAAACGTCTGGAGTTCACTAACCGGGCCGTTATTCAGGAAGACACGGTTTATTCTAATCGACAATTCTCCAACACGGACTGGGCTGATTGTCACATGACCTGACTTGCGGTTCTCACGTTATCTCTTACATAATATTCATATATTTCACTCACCTGAGACTACCTAATCACAAAATCTGTTCATATTTCGACCAGCATAAGGTGGCTAGATAAACCCAGTCGAACTCCTTGAAGAGAATTAGACAGTAAATGTAGACAGGTCGGTGTTTTCTGTCCAGTTTGTGTTTCCTGTTTCTTGTTGGGATGTAGCAGACGTCAAGCAGGCGACCCTGACATCTGGATCATTTCCGGGTCAGGTGCTGCAGTGCCGTGCCGGCTGGCATATGGTTCTCAGAGTATATTTCACCATCAGCATATTCAAGACCTGAAGACCCCCCCCCCCCCCCCCCCTTTTCCCAAATCTCAAACCTCTTTTGGTTCTTTTTTGTTTAGCGACCACATCACGAGTGATTTAGGGACATGCCATATTATAGGGAGATTAATAACCCAAACCCTTCTTCTTTGTAAAGTTCATGCCGTGTGGCGTTGGTAGTCATATCTATGCACAACCTTCTGTCTCATGTATTTTTAATCAACTCTGGCATAGATGATCCTCCATACAGTGCGGCGTTGGTAGCCATGTCTATCCAAAACCTTCTGTCTCGTGTACTTTCAATCAACTCTGACACGATGTTCTTCGATGCCAAACCATCCAGCTTCTGTTCTCGCGGTCTCCCTCTGCCTCTCCTCCCCTCCAACTTGCCTACTGTCACGATGTACTTTTCTCCTTCTCATCACATAACCAAAGAATATAGATTGTCTATTTCGTATGTCTATTTCAGTTGCCCACCCCCCCCACAATATGGGATGTTCCTAAATCCCGCGTGATGTAGTCACTAAACACCCCCCTCCCTGTTTTATATATATATATATATCCACATCTCTATAGCAGAATTTGCCATGGGTTAGGTTATGCCGATGGCAAAGTGGTCAAACCGTTTGCCTCGGGCTCTGAAGGTTGTGGATTCGTTTCACGGCTGCCTCGTTCGATTCACTAGTGCAGTTTTACGGAAATCGTTGCCGGAGCTACTGTGTTCGTACTCTGTGCGATGGTCGCGGCAGGCGGCTACAACTAGCCATCCTGTGGAGAGACACACGGCCCTATTGGATCAAACATAGTGCAATCAGGCCAACTTGAACCGAAGCACACCTCCAAACGTCTGAACTGAACACAAGCCTAACATCCCGCTAGTCTCATTCAAAGGAACCCCTGGTCATACCCACACACACATAAAAAAACAGCCAGGGGAAAAACAAAGAACATCTTGTTAGTAATAATTTCCACTTTATTACACACAATTTCAGAATTCAACATTTCCACATTATGCCATTTAATATACTGGGTATGCATAAAATCTTTGTGTAGAAATTCAATTTTAATTAAATAAATGCACTCTTTTTTTGCTCTCAATGGAGGTCAGACACCTCAACCATCTCATGCCAAAGGAGGATAGGTATCTTAACCATCTTAGCTCAAAGGAACCACACTGGAAACTAAACCCCAAGGTAGGTGTTTATATTTGCCATTTTGCAGCTACATTTTTATACAAAATGAGGCAGACAATCCCATGCCGCCCTTCACCGGTTGCCTTTTATGACAAGCATAGCAGGTTAGTGTTGCTACTGTTTCATTCTCTTTCAATGCACTGGTAACTCGGGGGGTAATATATCTTCTAGAGCAACGGTTCTTAACCTGTAAGTTGCAACTCTTTTGTGGATCAAACGACCGTTTCACAGGGGTCACCAAAGACCATCAGAAAACACATACTAACTGAAGTAATAAAGAAGCAACGGAAATAACTGTATGGTTGGGGGTCGCTACAAAAGAAGGAACTGTATTAAAGGGTGGCCAAATTAAGAAAGGTTGAGAGCCACTGTTTAAGAGGACTGATTTACACTTAAGTGTGATCCGAACAGAGTCATAACTTTTAATAAGAAGTTATCATTCTGAACCTGGAAAACTTCTGGGATTTAAGCACTTGAAGAAGAACGTGGAAAACTTCTGGGATTTAAGCACTTGAAGAAGAACCTGGAAAACTTCTGGGATTTAAGCACTTCAAGAAGAAACTTGTCATCCCCAGAAATATTTTGTTTGCTGTTGTTTTAGCCTTTGCCTCTTGGTGTTGGTATTCATTCACAACCTTGTCTCTTTTACTTTTAACCATTTCTAACACAGATACCATACAGTGCCGCATCTTTTCTCTGTCTCCCTCTTTCTCCCCCCACCCGCCTCCTCGAGCTTTTCCGCTGTCAGGATGTACTCCAGTTTTCTCTCTCATGACGTGACCAAAGAATATAGACTGTCTCCTTCTGATGTGTGTAATCAGTTCTTTTCATGTGTCAATTTC